>SJXQ01009257.1:51530-84333 GCA_006408695.1 Aepyceros melampus | reverse complement strand
TTAAAGAAAAAAATAAAATAAAATAGTTACGAAAAAAAAAAAAAAACAAAGAGATCTGATAATGTTTAGAGACCAAAAAAAAAAAAAAGGTGGGGGGGGGAGTGGAATTAGAGGAAAGAAAAAGACCAAAATACCTGGAGTGGGTAAAAATATTAATAGGAATCTAACTATATTCCACAATACACAGGCACTCAATGGAGAGCAGAGGTGAAGGAAAAGTAGCAAGTTTTACCAGGACCCACTGAGCTAACGATAAGAACAAATGAGAAACTTCATTCTACCTTCTTTTTTTTCCCCCAGGAACAAGAGAGGGAGAAGGAGAGACCGTCTCTTAAAAGTGAGAGAAGAGCTAGGGGTTTCAAAGAGAAGTGGTCTGCAATAGCCACTAAAATATTAAGCAAGCTGAATTCTGACAGCATGAACTTATAATGGATTAGGTCATTATAGTTGTCTATCTTCTCCCATCAGTGTTTGGTGGTACAGAATTAAGACTGCGGAAATCAAATATTGGGCAGAGATTTAAAGCTGATCATTTGCTTATGGGTTTGGCAAAAATCTATCACTGGATAAAACTGAAAGCAAACAAAATCAGGAATAATTTTTAAGTTGAAAATTAATTTTTAAGTTTAGAAATTAAAATGTTTTAAGTTTAACTCTTCAATTAAAATTTAAAAGTTTTTAATAAATTTTCCCAACACACTAAATCATAAAGACATTCTAAATATGGATGTGCTTCATGTTTTGAAATAGCTATTAAAATATTTCCAGAAATGTGTACTATAAAATTGACCAGATATTTCTTAATGGCATTCTTGGTGTCCCATAATAGTATCCTAACTTTCTGAAATGCCTCACAGCTCACCTACACTTTCATATACATTATTTCATTTGATCTTCACCCGCTCAGACTCTTCTCAACTTGAATCAAAATAAAGAATTTAGAATATCTGAGTTGCTCTCAAGCTTGTCTCTATCAATCATGAGTTTTCTTTCACTCCACCATTTATAATCAAATCTTAGAAAAAGTTACAGTAATGTTATGAGATAAAGAAAAACCACTCTGCACTTGCTATGCATTTTTCAGTTTGCTTCAACCTATGGTATTGGTCTCTTTGCCCTCTGCCTAGCAATTTAAAAAGCTGGGTGGTGCCTATAGCTGTGGACTGGGTCTTACATGACCTTGGCACTGACAAACTTACCTAAAGGACATTGTAACCTACTTTTTCTTTAGGTATGACAAAATTCTAGGCTAGCTGCAACATTACAATTAAACACATTAAAAGTACTAAACGAATTTCAATCAAGTAACTAATCAAATTGTACTGAAGTATCTTCTCAATACACATATAATATGTACTCAAAACTTACAAATTCAAGAGGGAAATAAGAAATGTTCAGGAAAAATACGTTTTACATTATTGTAAGCTCAGGATGTATAAACAGAGTGATAAAAACTGTCAGAAATTAATGTGTTCCTGGGCTGCATTAAAGATGTCTGGCATATAAAGCAAAGACAGTAATAGACTACTGGGTATTCCTTTATGTATATTTGTAATATAATTGCACAGCTGGAATCAAGATTGCCAGGATAAATATCAATAACCTCAGATGTGCAGATGACACCACCCTTATGGCAGAAGTGAAGAACAAAAGAGCCTCTTAATGAAAGTCTTGATGAAAGTGAAAGAGAAGAGTGAAAAAGTTGGCTTAAAGCTCAACATTCAGAAAACTAAAATCATGGCATCTGGTCCCATCACTTCATGGGAAATAGATGGGGAAACAGTGGCTGACTTTATATTTTGGGGCTCCAAAATCACTGCAGATGGTGACTGCAGCCATGAAATTAAAAGAAACTTACTCTTTGGAAGGAAAGTTATGACCAACCTAGACAGCATATTCAAAAGCAGAGACATTACTTTGCCAACAAAGGTCCGTCTAGTCAAGGCTATGGTTTTTCCAGTGGTCATGTATGGATGTGAGAGTTGGACTGTGAAGAAGGCTGAGCACTGAAGAATTGATGCTTTTGAACTGTAATGTTGGAGAAGACTCTTGAGAACCCCTTGGACTGCAAGGAGATCCAACCAGTCCTTCCTAAACAACATCAGTCCTGGGTGTTCACTGGAAGGACTGAGCTGAAACTCCAATACTTTGGCCAACTGATATGAAGAGCTGACTCATTTGAAAAAACCCTGATGTTGGGAAACATTGAAGGCGGGAGGAGAAGGGGACGACAGAGGATGAGATGGTTGGATGGCATCACCGACTCAATGGACACGGGTTTGTGTGGACTCCGGGAGTTGGTGATGGACAGGGAGGCCTGGCATGCTGCAATTCATGGGGTCGCAAAGAGTCGGACATGACTGAGATACTGAACCAAACTGAACTGAATTAAATATATATTTCCACACCTAGTATGTTTACCTATGAACTCTTAGAAAAGTTAGAGCTATCCAGAGAAGTGTGTTCAGAGCAACAGAGGGACTCAAAACGACATAGTATCAGAAATGTTTGAAAGAACTAGGAGCATTCATCTAAAGAACTGAATATATATGGGCAGAAGGAAGAAGGATTATCGTTATTGTGTATGACAAACAGAGGAGAAAATTAAGACCTTTGTATTGACCTCACAGTAGGCATATTTGGGCCTACAGATAGAGTAAGACTTTAGGTTATTTCATTAGGATTTTAATATACCATTTCTTAAAAGGTAAACAACTTCATGTTTACTGGAGAAGGGATTGAAATGGGATATATATAAGATAATTTTCAAATTTGAGCCTGATTCATGTTTAATAATAACTTATAAATCACAGTGTGATTTTGTCTGTAAATTATAAACAAAGCCCTGTGTAAATAAAACAGGGATTTCTGGCAGTGGGAATAATCTATATGTACTTGAGTCAGAGCTTGAATTACTAGTAGGATTTTGACTGTAATAGTGGGCACCTCAAGCTAACAATTAAATGATGTTAAGTACATGGGGACTGGAATTAAACTGAAACTTAGGTATGAGAAGAAAAATAGAGAAGTTTCATTTTCTTATGTAATAATCTAAATCCTCAGCAGAAGTTCCTTTGGATAGAATGGTCTTATGCCCAGAAAGTCATCATTAATACTTCTCAAAACATTACCCCCTTTCCCATTATACAAATTTCTGTCCAACAATCTGTTCATGGTAATTTCCTTATCAAAGTCTTTCGACCATTTTCCATTCCCTTAAAATCCTTCTAGAGGCTTTCCTAACTAATCAGGCTACAGTGGGCCTTGTGTGTGCTTCCACAAGCTCCCATACTTGCTCTTTCATAATACTCATCATTTTACTTTTTAAATGTATATCTTTCCTGTTAAGATTTGAACTCATAGTTTGCAACATCTTATATACTGTGTACTTATGTACCCTTGGACATATGATTCCTAAATATATGAGTCACATGTATATATGTGTGTGTGCCCACTCAGTCATGCCCAGCTCTTTGTGATCCCATGGACTGTAGGCTGCCAGGCTTCTCTGTCCATGGGATTTTCCAGGAAAGAATAATGGAGGGAGTTGCCATTTCCTTTTCCAGAGGATCTTCCCGACCCAGAGATAGAGTGCCTCTCTTGCTTCTCCTGCCTTGGCAGGTGGATTGTTTAGCACTAGAACCACCTGAGAATACTTTTAATTATATGTATGAATTATATTCAGAGAAGACAATGGCACCCCACTCCAGTACTCTTGCCTGGAAAATCCCATGGATGGAGGAACCTGGAAGGCTGCAGTCCATGGGGTCCGCTGAGGGTCAGACATGACTGAGCGACTTCACTTTTCACGCATTGGAGGAAGAAATGGCAACCCACTCCAGTGTTCTTGCCTGGAAAATCCCAGGGACGGAGGAGCCTGATGGGCTGCCGTCTATGGGGTCGCACAGAGTCAGACACGACTGAAGCGACTTAGCAGCAGCATGAATTATACTTCTCATCTGTAAACCAATAAATTCGCAATCTAGCTTACACAGTTCCTTTTTAAGATTTGTGAACTTAACGCAACTATGAAATTTAACACTACCCTGTGGTTGGGCTGACAATATCAATTTCTAGTCCTCCAGAGCTGGACCTTGGAACACAGGAAATTCACCAATAAACACCATCCTGTCATATTTCTTGACAAGTAATCATTTATTCTCTCCTTGAGGACCCCCTACCTTGACACAAAAGCTCTCAAACTACATGAAAGAGATCCATCTTCATTAATATCTAGGTTCATAATGAGAACATTTCACTTTATGATACCCAATTATCTTCCACAAATTTTTAACAACTTGCAGTTGTGCCAAATTTTCTCACCGGCTTATTTTACCTTAAGCTGGTTCATCTGTTTTATGAGGCTTCAATTAACTAGATTTAGTCATGTCATGGCTAAATACTGGAATCTTTGTGTAAACTGTTACTCTACTGGTTAACATTTAGGTTTGAAGTTGGAAAAAACATGAAGAGATTTTAATTTCTTTTAAGAATACATACTCAAAAGGGGGAGTAGGCACTATTTTTGATACCGAGATAGCAGAAAAACCAAAAACTATTCCAAAGAAGCAAATGGCAACAGAGATCAATCACCAGTGACCTACACGTATTTTCTTTTAAAAAAAATTATTTGCACCTTCACTAAATCTTAAGTGACGTTTAAAACAATAAGCAGACAAGTTTAGGTTGACTTAAGAAAGGCCATTTTCCATGAGGAAAAGGTTTCTTCCATATCCTTGAGGGCAGGTACTGTCTTTTCACCCTTCACTGGCGCCCAGAACAAAGCCTGGCACAGAGTTAGCACTTATTAGTTATTCGGTGGGTGAATAAATGGATGAATGAACGACGCTATTCTGCAAAGCCTGAGCAGTCAGGGGCTGGTGTCCCTGAACCACGCTTGCTGCCGTTCCAGCAGGCTGGCAAGCATCTCTTCATTCCCTTTTCTGGCAGGTGTGAATTCCCCTGTTTGTCCTTCCTTTAGGATGACCAAAATCCTGTCCCTAAACCGCGCCATTCCTCAGTTGATATGCTCATTTCTCGGACAGACGTAGCTGTTTCTGAGGAATGGCAAGCGGAACACGTAGGTTTTGAAAAGCGAGTAGCCAGGGGCCTTGACGCGGCGAAGGTAGTTCCAACGCCCGATATAAAAGGGTTTGGACCCTCATTTCTCCAATCGTTGGTAAACAAAACTGCTCATCTCACCTCCTCGTGCAGACGCCGCAGTGCTAACCTGGTTCCGACTGACACCGTGAGGAGGGAAAAGAACGCCGAATCGCCCTCACTAGGAGAGAAGGGAGAAAGCAAGCGCCTCCCCGACCCCCCTTGACGCCTGCGTTCCCGTGCGCTCCACCGTCCGACGACTCACGCGCGGGGTTGCGGGCGCCAAGACGCGAGGGCAGCTGGGGGCGCGTGCGCGCGGGAGGACCCGGCGTGGGGTGGGGGCGGGGAAGGGACTGAGGAGAGCGCGGCGCGCCAGCAGGTGGGAGCGTCCTCTCGCGCGCGTGCGCGCCGCGTGCCTTCTCCCTCACGTTCCCCGCGCGCCGCGTCTCCTCCCCGCCGGGCGCGCGCCGCCTCCTGCCCTCGCGCCGGGTCTGTCTCGGTCTCTCAGAGGCGCACGCTCCGCGGAGCTCCAGCCACTGCCGTCGCCTCGGCAGCGGCTCTCCAGCCCGGCGGTTCCGCGTCGGCCCCTCAGCGCCGCGTCCCAGGCCACCTCCCTCTCCTCCGCCACTCCCCTTTCCTTTCCCGCCCTTCTCTCCCACACGGTCCTCGGAGAGAGCCTGGGAACGAAGCAGGCGGACGTGAGAAGGGGGTTGGAAAAATGGAGGTGCCGCGCCTGGATCATGCCCTCAACAGCCCCACCAGCCCCTGTGAGGAGGTGATCAAAAACCTCAGCCTGGAGGCCATTCAGCTGTGCGACCGAGATGGTAAGAGCGGCCGGGACGGTGAGGATTGGCGGGGTTGGGGGTAAAGCCCGCTGCCAGACGCCGCGGCCACTGGGGCTCCCGCCGACCCTGCTCGCCCGGGCGGTAGGGTCTTTTGTTGTCCCCCTTGTGCAGTTGAACGCTGATGGGGGCTCCCCTTCGCCCACCCACTCTCCCCTCAGACTCCAGAAACAAAAGGACCCCGGGGCTCGCGGGTTGGCTGGGGAAGTCGCCGTGGTCCCCGGCCGCGGAGCCCCTCACCGTTCTCGCCCGCCTGGCTCCCGCCGAGGGCTTGCCCGCGAGGGCGCCGTTCCCGCCGGCGTCTCCTGCTCCCGACCCGGTCGGTGTTTCCGATCTTCGCCGCAGTCCCGCTTTCCTGGGTCTCCCGGCGAAAGCCCTCGGGATGTTTCCAGCGTTGTCCCCTGCCCCCAGCACACACTCGTTAGCGGTCTCTGCCCAGAAACTTACTAGTTCCTTTTTGAACCTCCCATCTTCAGACTTCCTACATTTTGAAGTCTTTTTATCCTTTCAAAATGGAATTTGAAGTGAGTTATTTTTCAGTGAAGGGACAGAAGAGTGCGGTTCAGCACCAAGGACAGCCACAAGCTTCGTGGTTTGAAACTGTGATTCAGAAACTGTCAAAAATATGTAATGGAAGTGGTCTCATATATCTGCCGTGATTCAGAGTATGTGGCGAGTACTTACCGTTGTGTGTCGATATTATATCGCTTATTCTATTGTTAAAGTTGACAGTCTCCTTAAAAAGGAAATTGATTACAGGTCTGAGCGTTAAAGGTAAACTAGTACAATATGCCGTATGGGTAGTTACAGCGCTTCTGTATTATTAGTTGGAGTAGTTGGAGAGTCACTGCTATTTCAGTAATGTAAAATAAAACTTCATTTGTAAAGAAGTCATCTGATTAGTACTGATGTAATAATTGTAAAAAATTATACAAGTGACAAACGAAAAATAATTTATGTGTTGTCAAGATGACCCTGAACAGTTTTGACTGTAAATGAAATTAGTGTTTAACTGTGTATAGAGATGACTTAAAAATGGTTTTTAGTCACGGTTATGTAGATATACTAATATACTTACAATAAGGTCGTATAATTGATCAGTATATAATCCAAGTAGAGAGCAGAGGTCTTGTTTCCAGTCATTTAAATGGTAATAACTTGGTTAGGCGTTGCTGTATAGTACCGGTTAGGTCAACTGAACACCGAATTTCCGTTTATTCACAAATTTAGGACAATCACTCTTGGATTAATTGATCTTTGAAGCCGAAGGCACTTTAAATAATTTTGAAAAAGGTGTATATAGATAAATATTCTTGCAAAAGCTGCTTTTATTTTCTTCATCTCTAGACTGTTTTGGTCACCATAGTAATAAGTGCACATACTTTTGACATTAACAATTTATTGTTTATGTATTCCACAAAGGAAGTTGCACTATTGGACTGTTCAGATTATTTTTAACATACCCCATAGAAAGTCCTCTGGGTTTGTTTATACTTTTGTGAAATGACTTTATAATGTTACCATTGTAAATATTTTTATTTTCCTATGCTGGTTTGACAGAAAGCAATAATAAAGGTAGATTTTATTTTCATCTGCTTCAATGATTTATCAAAAGCTCATCACTATAGTTATTAGAAATAGGCAATTCATGGTTGCTCCTCAAAAGCCAGTAATTAGTACCTAAAATTGCATTTACCAGATGTTTCAAAGATAGTAAGAAAAATAAAGTTTTTTTAATGACCTTTACAGAGTTAATAATGTACAAAAATTAATATCCTGCATTTACCGTGTCTCTTCTGGAGTAGAGTTATTTTATTTTGGTAATGTTTTTTAGTTTCTGTGATTCACATTACTAATCCTGCAAAGTGAATGAATTATGTAACATTTAATTGGGGATGTACTGGCACTAGGCAGTTTGAAAATTACTACTTATTTGCAGACTTCTAATAGATTCAACACAGGTTAATTAAATAGACTTTCATTTTATAAAATAACTTATGTCTTCAATTTCAAAAGGCTAACTATTAAAAGATGTGTAAAATGTGAAAATAGCTCATGTAAAGATTTTGTTAAATGCCTAACTTTACATTTTGTGAAACTCTGTCAATTCCAAAAATGTTAAGTTGGCATCATAGGAATAATTTAGAGGAGATGATATAGTTACTTTTACAGAACAATTTAAAAATGTTACATTAAGTTTTCCAACCAGATCGAGTCATACTTTTGTATTGAGAAATTTTCAGCTAGATGAATTTGCTTTCTTCACTTCCTTCCTTTCACTCCCTCTCCAGTCTCATTGTTTTACTTCTAGAAATCTATACACAAAAATTTGTGGCAGATCTGTTTTGCATTTAAGTATGTAATGAGTTATATTTTAATAATTGTATGATTGTAGAAATAAATGTGTCTTGTTTGCTCTTTACTTTTCCTACTTTAATATGAATCTGATGATGAGAAAAATTAGTGCAATATTAATTCCTTAGAAGTGGAATGAAGTAGAATAAGAGAAGATACCATATGATTGTTTAATAAACATCTCCTTTTACCCTCTCCACTTAACAAATGTTTTTAATTTTATAATGTTTTGCATATTACATCAACTGAGAGCTATAGCTGCTGGCAAACATAACTATGTCTTATTGTCTTATGTTTGTCTTATCCTCTTTTATGTTTTTTTTTTCCATGTCATTTGCCTTTTTTCTTATCTGTTTACATTATTAGTAACAATTAGTAACAATTTACAATGTTTCTTTTTCTCATCATCCCTCAAAATGCTTAATAGTTTCTGAAGAAGTTGTAATAGAATCCAAGTGGTCATATAATTGGATATTTTAATTAAGCAAGAGGGTTTTCATACACACATTATCTCCTGTGTAGTTTTATCCTAGGCATGTGTGCTCTAGTCGCTAATACAAGGCCCTGCCTAGATTTCACTTGTAGTTCAAAATGAGGATTCTGGACAGACTTCTATTAGAAAACCTCTGAAGATGTGCTGTTTTCTTACAACAGATTTCTCTGTTGTAAGAAAAAGACTGTTCTTCTTCTCTTGTATGTTGAAGTGGCTTCAAGTGACGTATATGATACCCTTTAATGGTGAGTTTTCAAAAAAATCAAATAATTTCTTATCTGGAAGCATTAGTAATATGGAAACTTATTTTCAGTTTGTTTCTTCTCATAGATACTTCAGACCCTCACAGACCTGTGACATTTCAAAACAGCTCTGACCCCACACATAGAATTCTACACTGCTTCTCTTCACTTTTTTTTTTCATCATACATATGGAAGCTTTCTTTCCTTGCTGTGGAGGAAAGATTCATCTTTATGTTGCTTTATTTATATGCTCCAAGCTCCCTCCACATATTTTGAAAGATAAATTCCTTTCAATTTGGACTTAACCTTATTTGCTTAAATTATAAATCAGCTGAAACTGTCTTCTTTATTGGCATATGAATTAAACAAATTTTAAGTTTGAAAACAAAAGGTAATACAGGAGTGTTTAGTAACAGTGCTGCATTAGATCATTCTTATTGGTATGTTTTAAAGCAGATGTCTAGGACGAATACTCTTAACTATTACCTCTCATAGTGCAAGAGTTTAAGGTAGGCATTACTGAGTCTCACTGACGTGCGTGTAGCATGGTGGTAATACCATTTTACATTCAGACCTCTCATGAAATGTTGACTCTTGATAGATACATGATCTTAGGAAAGTTACTTAACCACTTCTTAGCCTCAAGCTTTCTCATGTAATATGGGTATAAAATGTCAGTCTGATAGGGTTGCTGAGATAATTAAGTATTATAAAGCAGCTCTTGACACAAAATAGAGAATAGTAGTTATTTTAAATGGAATATTATTCTCCATATACCTTCTTGAGATGAACTACTGCTTTATAATTCTTCATTATTTGGCCAATATTTGGTTTAGATCTTTTTTAAAATTTTCAGTTGTGTTTTATGGAGTAAATCTTATGTCACTTCAGTTTCATAAGTAGTCAATGGAAACTAAATTCTAAATTTTAAATGAACAGTAAAATCACAGTTATAGTACTCTAATATTTGCTTATGTTTTTCTATCACATCAGTTATATCCTTCTCAACCTTAATCCTGAAATCTATTTTCAGCTTCTATTTGAAACCTGCTGTTTGCTGTGTTTCATGTTCATTGTGACCTTGATACCTGCTTTGAATAGGTATTTGCATCAGAGATCGTCTATGTTCTTGATTCAACAATTGTTTTCTTTCTTTATTTTTTTTAGAGTATAGATCTGTACTAGCACATGTGACCTCTGAGTTCATTTATTTGACCCAAATATTATTATGGAGATGCTATGAATTTTTATTAGTGTGAAAACAAAACTAAAAAAACAAGCAAACAGCTTGAAAACCATCATATTATGTTAAACAAATTTATATCTTTGGTAGGGATTCTTTTTTTTTTTCCCCCAGAGACGACCAGGAAGTTACTAGAGTAAAAGTCTCATCAAAGCATATGTGACCAGGCTCCCTCCAGTGGTAGAATGACTGATGTGTCATAAGTTGAAACATTCTTGCCTAGGTAATAAAGCCAATTAGAAATTCACTGTATAGAATACTATATAGAAAACTTTCAAGTCACCTTTAAAAAAATTCTTTCTGGTATTTCCTTCTCTTTAGGCCTAAGCTTGATTTTTTCATTTAACTTAGATAATAGTTTCATGATGACTTTGATATTTTATCCTGGATTTCAGGATAATAATAATAGTAGGTACATCAGTTATAGCAGTAAGCATGATCCTTCTAGCTTTTTATTTTTCTTCTCTGTCCTTAGTAAATGTATAATTTGTTTTCCTTATATATTTGCCTCTTTCTTTGGTTTATTTTCCATTTTTTTAACTTTCTCTGTAATTTTATTGTTCATAAATTATTTAAATTGTCTTTACTACTATAAAGCATTTGCTTCATTTTAAAAGTTTAAAATATTTTGTTAATACTAGACAGTAAACTGTCCTATTAATAAGACTATTTTAACACATACAAGAAGTAAAATTAGTATTTGGGGAGGACTTATAGCAGAAATGTGATGAAAGAGTTGAAGAGTCTTGACAGGAAAAATAGACAACCTCAGCTTGTTCTCTATATGGGAGGAGAGTGAGTGGCAGTGGTATAAAAGAAATCTAAAAATAATTACCAAAAATTTGTGATTGATTGAATTTTCAAGCAAAATGAAAAGTGACCAGTGGTAGCTGTGGGATTTTAGGTTTAGGAAATCTGAAGAATCATTAACAAGAATGAAAAAAAAAGAAGGAAAGGATATTTTGACATCTGATGACAGTATTTTACATCTTAAATTTTAGGCCTCAGTGGACATCTAAATGCATCCCAAACACTTTTCCAGGGGTGCTTCCTCTGAGAAATCATTCTCAGAACAGTTTTTATGTACTGTTATCTCATTATTGTTTCAGTGTGGACGCTCACAAGAAAATCCATTCACATTCTTCTTAGACAGTCCTTTTTCTTCATTCTCACTATTCCTGCTCTTTAAGGCTATTTATCATCCAGTGATAATATTTTGAGAATCATTAGTAAACTACTTGATACAGAGGATTATGAAATAGATTTTTTTGAGTCATCTGCATGAAGATAGTTTTGGAGTCTTAGGAGACTTTTCACAGGGATGTAGTACAAAGTGAAAAGAACATGTACATTAAGGTATTTGAAGTCTAACGTAAGAGACTTCTTTGGAAGCGTATATTAAGCCTTTACCAATTCCTCCTGTGTTCTGGGAAAAGGGTTCTAGAATGAAGAAGAGAATTGTTCACATTCCTCTGAGGAGATTAGAACTTGGCTGAACAAGAAAGATTAGAATTTGACTTTGGTTTTAGAGTGACCTCTGAAGAGCTTTGTGTCTCTCCCCTTGAAGGTAAGAAATGATCACATGCTAGGGAAGGCCAAGTTGAACCTCAAAGATGAAATAAATGTGCAATTCAGGCTTGTTAATGCAGACAAGTAGACAAGTACTCTACGTTTTGAAGTCCCTCATTAGATGTGAGTTGAACAAAAAGCATCATACTCCGAATTGTGGTTTGTTTATGATGTTATGACTACTTGGACCAAGTTTGTGGTTCATTATAAAGGGGTTGTGGAACTGTTGCATACGAACTGTTACTTGTAGTGTTTGTGGAAACTACTGTAAATAGATCTTTTTGTTTTCTATAGCCTACACGAGTGTTGTTATCTAATAATAGTAAGAAAAGCTTAAAATTTCCCTCAATGTATGCCAGTAAAGACGAGACACAAAAATATTTTTCAATATGCTTACCATGATTTTTCTTGAAAAATACTGCCTTATTTTCTCTAAGCCTGAATGTTGGTAAATCTCCTAGTCTTTAAAAATTTTAAAGCTGATGATAAATGCAAAGAAAAATGAAGACTATTTTTGAGCATCAAGTATGTGATATGTTCCTCACGATTGCATTTTCGAGTTATATCTATGATATAGAACAGGGATCAGCAGGTTACAATCCTTGGGCCAAATATGAAAACCTGCTGCCAGCTTTTTAAATAAAATTTTATTGGAATAAAGCCATGCTTATTTGTTTACATATTGTCTATGGCTGCCTTCTTGCTAAAACATCAGAGTTATGTAGCTGTGGCAACAGACCACATACCCCACAAACCTTAAAATACATATTATCTAGTCCTTTACACAAAAGGCTTGCCAGCTCTTAATGTAGAGGGCTAAGAAAATAAATTAGTATCTCTTGATAGGACTAAAAATATTGAACGAGTTTTTGAAGAAAAATTATAATATTTTGCTGTTATAGATTACCAGGGCTTTAGATTATGCTGGTCAGGCAGAGTTCTGTGGAAAGCTTAAAAACCTTGCCAGGCAATAATAGGAAACAAGCCCTAATTTTAATTTGAAATCTAAGCAGCATATAAATAACTTTAGAAAGAAATACTAGTTCTGCATCACAATCTCATTAATAAATATGTTTTAAAGAATCAATCATGATGATATGAACTTTGAGAAATACATTTATATTGATACATATTTATTGATACATATTACAAACATGTGTGCATCATATTCTTCCTTCTAAACCAAATTATTATTGAAAAAGATCCAAGGTCTTACTCATCTTTCTATTTCCATAATCTCACATACTACTTCTCAGTCTATCTGTAGTTTTTTTCAGTATTTAACCTAAGACTGATACATTATAAAAGTAGAATAAAAATGAATTATTAGAAAAATGAAATTTAAAAGATCCAAAAAGATTCAACAGACATAAAATTTACTGTCAAATTCCTATACAAGTTTCCAAATGCTTAATCTTAATTTTTATATTTATCTCATCACAAATTGGTAAATAGTTTGCAAACCACACTTTGAGTGCAATAGCTAAAGGGCAGTGATATTCTATCCTTATTCAAAGCTTAATTTTTGGTACTAAACTTAACCAGTTAATATTCTCACTTTGTTTCCTTTTGTTTTTTTACTTGCCTTGTATTTTTATTGTTTATACATGTATTGCAAGTTTAGGATCTCTGTTAAGAATTGGAAAAAGGATCCAAGAATGTGTAACTTGGCTCTTGCATTTAAAGAATTTACTGGCAATTAGGGAGATGATACATTTAAATAGATAAATACATGATAAGTATATAATAGTATAGAAGAAAAAGTGACTAATTCTGTCTTGAGTCTCTCAGATGACTTCACAGAAGGAAGCAACATATTTTCTGGGTATTAAAATTGAAAAATTTGAAGAAGCAGAATAAGGGCATTTCTGACAAGATAAGTGCATATATAAAGGCATAAAAACCATATATGTCCTAGGAATACATAGCACTTAGTATTGCTAAAAAAAAGAAGGTATTACTTATGAGAAAATAAACTAAAAGCTAGTTAGGGAGAGCTGTTAATAGATTATGCCATGATCTATAGTTTGGATTTATCTAGTTTGAAATCATACTAGTAGACTCCAAACTTTGTCATTTGTAGAGAACCTTTTAAAGGAAAACCACCACATTTTAGAGAATTCTTAATAAGTAAAAGTAGCATTTTATTAGTATACACTTATCCTGGAATTTCAAACATACTTTGTATTTCAAATAAAGTCAATTGATCAATGGATATAGTTAGAAATTAATCAGCCTGAATATCCACTTAATTTTATTTTTATTGCATTGTGTCTAGGAAATTCTGGTTCATACAGATAAGTAGTGGCAAATGACAATGTTCTTAATTCATTTTATCTTCTCAGAATACTCTTTAAATAAATTGATTCAGACTTTAGAGAAATAGTAAGTTTTTGGTTTTTTTTTTTCTCAACTCAAAGTGTAAGTCCTTTTGGAGGGAGGTGATAGAATTGACTCATCTGTCAGTTCATTTTGTCATTGTTCAGTGTGAAAATGATGTATCTTGTAATATTCTGAAATATTCATTGATAACATTTTTTAAATGCTCAATTTTTGTGCTGCTGCTGCTGCTGCTAAGTCACTTCAGTCATGTCCGACTCTGTGCGACCCCATAGACAGTACCCCACCAGGCTACCCTGTCTCTGGGATTCTCCAGGCAAGAATGCTGGAGTGGGTTGCCATTTCCTTCTCCAATGCATGCAAGTAAAAAGTGAAAGTGAAGTCGCTCAGTTGTGTCCAACTCCTTGCAACCCCATGGACTACAGCCTACCAGGCTCGTCCGTCCATGGGATTTTCCAGGCAAGAGTACTGGGGTGGGTTGCCATTGCCTTCTCTGCATTTTTGTGCTGATCTCTGTTAAAAATTTCAGAACAGCTTAATTACTTGAATGATGACTCAACTGTATGGATCAGTTTCATTACTGATACTTTATATGCATCTGTAAGCTTGGTAACATTTGTGACTTTTGTCAGATTGAGGTTTTTCAACTTGTTACAATGCTATATAATCATATTAGCATGCCTATTATTTACACTTGAAAGATATTTATATAAAGACTTTTTAATGACTAAATAAAGTATTGTTTCTTTTGAAGTATTTATACTTTGCTTCAGGACATCTATTTAAGTTTGGTATGAAGAAAATGAATTTTGAAATTTTCTATCTGTAACAATATAGTTAACTCAGGGGAAAAAAAACCATCAATTTAAATGATAATCTATGTGTGATTAGGCAAAACTGTTTTGAAATATCTTAGCATCCCATCCTTACTAGTGAACAGTTAGTACTTAATGAAAGCTGGCAAAAGCTTTTATAGGAGCTACCACTTCGGAGATTTTAAAATTTTTATCTACTTCCCTTAATAGAATTGTCTCAACAGTTTAGTTGATGATGTGTTAAAAACTGATTTAAACATTAAAATTTTCTTGTTTGTATATTGGTTTAGCATCCTTGAATTGACCTACTTGAGAAACTTCTACAAAAATAAATGCAGAGATCTGCCACATTCAAATTCTAATGCAGTTAAATTGGAAAGATTTTACATAATTTCAACATTTGAATTAAGGATATGGATGAATAATTTTGTATTTTCTGCATTTTTAGACATGTACCACATTTATTTCAGTTTTTTTATAACAGTTTACTAATTTAACATATTTGTCATACTGTTATATAGGATTTAATAAGACTTTTGTCCAATCATGTATGCTGTTGTTCATAGGTAATATGGTGACTTTGTTCTGAACACATTTTAATTCCTAGATTTATAATAATTTCATATACACTTTTTTTTCCTTCAAAATTTGGAACTTGTCAAAGACTGTGTCATTACAGGTTTCCCCTTGATATGCAAAAGCAGAGCTTTCTTCTAAAAGCTTTCGTAAGCCAAAATGGCATAAAGTGAAGAAGCAGTTAACTTAGGACACATATTGCTAATGTATGCACAAAATAAATCCAGATAAAGCATAGATGCTCACAGACACAGTTCAGAGCTCTGGGACTTGATGCTGAGATGTGGAGCGTAGTTCTCAGGGAAGGAACTTGGAGGTGCAGCTCTTCCTGCTTGGGGTGCACACTGCCTCAGTAGTGGCTCCCTGCCAAACAAACAGTGAAGGCTGTTTTTGATTTTTTGCCTCTTCTTGTAGAAGGGAAAATTCTCTTTGGATTTTTGTGGCTGGCAAAAACAGGTACTAGTGTAGATATTTTGTAAAAGTGAAGTGACATAAAGCGAAGTGTTGGGAAAGTGGAGGATAGCTTTATTTGCAAACCTTTTTAAAATTTGCCACTGCAATGTAAATTCTACTGACAGATGACTGTCATTGAACTTTGGTACTGTGTTTTAGCTTTGAGAGCTCCCAAATGTTAGCTGAAAGAGCAACTGTTACTAATTAATAGGAAGGCTTTACGATGTCTTGAGTGAAATCAGTCTCAATACAAGGTCTAATTTAAAATGTGAATGGAAAAGCATAACTTTTTCTATGATTTGGAAGTAATTTGCAAGTTTTATGTATATACTATAGCCTTTCCTTTTCCACCATAGTTAGTAAATTGGTATACCATAAAAAAAAAAAAACACCTATGTAAGATTCCTGCTTTAACGAGGGATCCACTTCTATTTTTATAGGTAATTATTTCATAACTTATACTGGAAAAAGAACTATAACCCAAACTTAGAGTAACTCTATCACATGTGTAAAGAAACACAAAAAATTCATAAGCCCTTCTATTTAACTTGTTCTAATGAGCTGAAGGGACAAACAGGTGCACCTGAGCCATGCCTGCAACTAATTGAACACTGCTTGCAAACCCATAATGTTTGCAAAATTTTACTTGCTTGTATACTTGTTGAATAGAAAACAAACATGAAATATGATCAGAGACACAATCTTTTTATACATTATGCCATTTTGTGTACTGAAATAGCAGGCCAAGTTTTATTTTGATGTTTACCCCAAATCTCATAATACAGCACAATTTAATATATGCTTTTTTAACTCAGTTTTTAAAATAGTTCAAAATTATTCAGAAAAAACTTAAATGATAATGTTTGCTGAACCTCTTAATCACCTTTACTAAAAAATATAAAACCATTTCAGAAACTATTTAAATCATTGGATCTCAGCATTTGTTACCAGGAGGACTTGGTGAAGCAGGCTGCTTCCCTCACCTCTGAGTTTCTGAATTAATAGTTCTAGGGTGGAGCCCAAGAATTTGCATTTCTAACAAGTTTCCAGGTGATGCTGATGTTGTTGAGTCAGATACCACACTTGGAGAACCACTGCTGTAGGCAGCATAACCAGAGAAGTCCTTAGGTAAGGAAAAGTTATTTACATGTTTTTTACAACATGTAAAAAGTTATTTACAAGTTATTTACAACCATTTGAGGAATGAACTGGAGTACTGAGCTCAGGAATCTCACCATTTATGGGGCAATTATAGATAAAAGTATTACTTAGAAAAGGAAGATGAAAATTGGGAATGGAATTGAACATTTTTGAAGTAAAGTGTTGATTTTGTGATTGAACTGAAAGTGTGAGATATGAAAAGGAATTGTTGTTGATGGCTAAATTTACTACATTGGGTACATTTTGATGGAGAAGGCAATGGCACCCCACCCAGTACTCTTGCCTGGAAAATCCCATGGATGGAGGAGCCTGGTGGGCTGCAGTCCATGGGGTTGCGAAGAGTCGGGCACGACTGAGCGACTTCCCTTTCACTTTTCACTTTCATGCATTGGAGAAGGAAATGGCAACCTACTCCAGTGTTCTTGTCTGGAGAATCCCAGGGACGGGAGAGCCTGGTGGGCTGCCATCCATGGCGTCGCACAGAGTCGGACACGACTGAAGCGACTTAGCAGTAGCAGTACATTTTGATGCCAGTAAATAAAGTAGTAATTGTTGGAGTGAATGTGCAGGAGAAGTCTTGATATCAGAATATTAACAAGCTATTAAGGTCTTCTGAACAACTTAGGTTTCAGATATTTGTGGAATGCCTCTGTGGAAATATCCAGGAAGCTGTTAGAAATATCTCTGCCTTATTGGAGTGTGTCTGAGGATAAAGATGGAATTTGATAGTCATTTTCAAGCTGTTTTTCTACTGCTTCTCTTTCTCCTTTCCTGTGTACTGTGCTCACTCAGTTGTGTCTGACTCTTTGTGACCCCATGGACTGTAGCCTTTCGGGCCCCACTGTCCATGGAGTTTTCCGGACAAGAATGCTAGAGTTGCCATTTCCTACTCCAGGAGATCTTCCCAACCCAGGAATTGAGGTCATGTCTCCTGCGTTGGCAGACAAATTCTTTACCACTGTGCTACTTGGGAAGCCCCTATCAAATGTTTTTTCCTTCATCTTCTAGTCAGTCCTTTAGAATCATACTGAGTTGCTGAACTGCTCATTAAAGCAAGTAAATTCAAATGTTGGCATCATTTTTTGTGGTGTCTAAAACGAGCATTGAAAATTACTTTTATATAATTTGGAGAGTTGTTATTTGGGGCAGTTAACATAAAAGAAAACAATTGACCTAAGCTCTATACTTGATAGATTTCTCTCCCTTATATAAACTGGAAAGAGAGTTAAGTGTATGATTTTCTGTGCTTACTGTTGAGTTAAATTCACCCATTCCAGTCCATTTTAGTTCAAGATTCCTAAAATGTCAGTGTTCACTCTTGCCATCTCCTGTTTGACCATTTCCAACTTGCCTTGATTCATGGACCTAACATTCCAGGTTCCTATGCAAGACTGCTCTTTACAGCATTAGACTTTACTTTCACCACCAGTCACATCCACAGCCATGTGTTTTTGCTTTGGCTTCATCTCCTCATTCTTTCTGGAGTTATTTCTCCACTGAACTCCAGTAGCATATTGGGCACGTAACAAACTGGGGAGTTCATCTTTCAGTGTCCAATCTTTTTGCCTTTTCATACTGCTCATGGGGTTCTCAAAGCAAGAATACTGAAGTGGCTTGCCATTCCCCTCTCCAGTGGACCACGTTTTGTCAGAACTCTCCACCATGACCTGTCCGTCTTGAGTGGCCCTACACAGCATGGCTCATAGTTTCACTGAGTTAGACGAGGCTGTGGTCCATGTGATCAGATTGGTTAGATTTGGTTTTCAGTCTGTCTGTCCTCTGATGGAGAAGGATAAGAGGCTTGTGGAAGTTTCCTGATGGGAGAGACTGACTGAGGGGGAAACTGGGTCTTGTTCTGATGGGCAGGGCCATGCTCAGTAAATCTTTAATCCAGTTTTCTGTTGATGTTTCTGTTCTGTTCCTTGTTATTTGACCTGAGGCCAAACTATGGTGGAGGTAATGAAGATAATCTACTTTGAAAGGTCCCTTGCACACATTGCTACACTCAGTGCTCCCAACCCTGCAGCAGGCCACCACAGACCCATGCCTCTGCCAGAGAGACCTCTGGACACTCATGGGCAAATCTGGGTCAGTTTCTTGTGGGGTCACTGCTCCTTTCTCCTGGGTCCTGGTGGGCACAAGGTTCCGTTTGCACCCTCCAAGAGTCTGTTTCCCCAGTCCTATGTAAGTTCTGGCAGCTCTATGGTGGGGTTAATGGCGACCTCCTCCAAGAGGGCTTATGCCATACCCAGGTCTACTGCACCCAGAGCCCCTGCCCCTGCAGCAGTCCACTGCTGACCCATACCTCCTCAGGGACTCTCAGACACAGTTCTATCTCCGTCTCTATGGGGTCTGGGTCCTGGTGCACACAAGGTATGTTTGAGCCCTCTGAAGGTCTCTGGTGGGTATGGGGTTTGATTGTTAATGCAATTTTGCCCCTCCTATCATCTTGCTGGGGCTTCTCCTTGGCCCTTGGAGGTGGGGTACCTCCTCAAAGTCACTCCAGCACCACACAGCCACCAGTCCAGCACCATGCAGCCACCATTCCAGTGCCTCATGTCTTGCTGGGGCTTCTCTGTCCTTGGAGGTGGGGTGTCACCTCACAGTCATAATCAAGGCAAACTGGAATTGGTCAAACAGGAGTTGGCAAGAGAGAACATCAACATTTTAGCAATCAGCGAACTTAAATTGACTAGAATGGGTGAATTTAACTCAGATGGCCATTATAGCTACTACTGTGGGCGAGAATCCCTTAGAAGAAATGGAATAGCCGTCATAGTCAACAAAAGACTCCAAAATGCAGTACTTGGATACAATCACAAAAATCACAGAATGATCTCTGTTTGTTTCCAAGGCAAACCATTCAATATTGCAATAATCCAAGTCTATGCCCAGACCAGTAATGCTGAAGAAGCTGAAGTTTGAACAGTTCTATGAGGACCTACAAGATCTTTTAGAACTGACACCCAAAAAAGATGTCCTTTTCATTATAGGGGACTGGAATGCAAAAGTAGGAAGTCAAGAAACACTTGGAGTAACAGGCTATTTTGGCCTTGGAGTACAGAATCAGTTCAGTTCAGTTGCTCAGTCGTGTCCGACTCTGTGACCCCATGAATTGCAGCACTCCAGGCCTCCCTGTCCATCACCAGCTCCTGGAGTTCACTCAGACTCATGTCCATCGAGTCCGTGATGCCATCCAGCCATCTCATCCTCTGTCATCCCCTTCTCCTCCTGCCCCCACTCCCTCCCAGCATCAAAGTCTTTTCCAATGAGTCAACTCTTCGCATGAGGTGGCCAAAGTACTGGAGTTTCAACTTTAGCATCATACAGAATGAACAGTGCAAAGGCTAATAGAGTTTTGCCAAGAGAATGCACTGGTCACAGCAAACATCCTCTTCCACAACACAAGACAAGATTATACATGTGGACATCACTAGATGATCAATAGCAAAACCAGATTTGATTATATTCTTTGCAACCAAAGATGGAGAAGCTCTATACAGTCAGCAAAAACAAGACCAGGACCTGACTGTGGCTCAGATCATGAACTGTTCAGATCATGCAAAGTTCAGGCTTAAATTGAAAAAGGTAGGAAAACAACTATACCATTCAGGTATTACCTAAATCAAATCCATTATGATTATGCGGAAGTGGGAAATAGATTCAAGGAATTAGATCTGATAGACAAAGTGCCTGAAGAACTATAGACAGAGGTTTGTGACATTGTACAGGAGGCATTATTCAAGACCATCCCCAAGAAAAATAAATACATAAAGGCAAAATGGTTGTCTGAGGAGGTCTTACAAATAGCTATGAAAAGAAGATAAGTGAAAGGCAAAGGAGAAAAGGAAAGATACACCCTTTTGAATGCAGAGTTCCAAAGAAGAGCAAGGCAAGTTAAGAAAGCCTTCCTCAGTGATCAGTGCAAAGAGGTAGAGGAAAACAATAGAATGGGAAATACTAGAGATCTCTTTAAGAAAATTAGAGATACCAAGGGAACATTTCATGCAAACATGGGCACAGTAAAGGACAGAAATGGTATGGACCTAACAGAAGCAGAAGATATTAAGAAGAGGTGGCAAGAATACACAGAAGAACTATACAAAACAGAGCTGAATAACCCAGATAACCATGATGGTGTGATCACTCACCTAGAGCCAGACATCCTGGAATACAAAGTCAAGTGGGCATTAAGAAGCTTTGCTACTAACAAAGCTAGTGGAGGTGATGAAATTCCAGTTCAGCTAGATCAAATCCTGAAAAACGATGCTGTGAAAGTGCTTCACTCAATATGCTGGCAAATTTGGAAAACTCAGCAGTGGCCACAGGACTGGAAAAGGTTAGTTTTCCTTTCAGTCCAAAGAAACACAATGCCAAAGAATGCTCAAACTATCACACAATTGCACTTAGCTCACACGCTAGCAAAGTGATTCTCAAAATTCTCTAAGCCAGGCTTCAACAGTATGTGAACTGTGAACTTCCAAATGTTCAACCTGGATTTAGAAAAGGCAGAGGGACCAAAGAAATTGACAACATCTGTTGGATCATTGAAAAAGCAAGAGAGTCCCAGAAACACATCTACTTCTGCTTTATTGACTATGCCAAAGCCTTTTACTCTATGGATCACAACGAACTGGAAAATTCTGAAAGAGATGGTAGTACCAGACCACCTGACCTGCCTCTTGAGAAATCTGTATGCAGGTCCAGAAGCAGTGATTAGAACTGGACATGGAACAACAGGCTGATTCTGAATCGGGAAAGGAGTATGTCAAGTACATCAAGGCTGTATATTGACACCCTACGTATTTAACTTATATGCAGAGTACATCATGAGAAATGCTGGGCTGGATGAATCACAAGCTGAAATCTAGATTACCAGGAGAAATATCAATAACCTCAGATATGCAGATGACACCATACTTTTGGCAGAAAGCAAAGAAGAACTAAAGAACCCCTTGATGAAAGGGAAAGAGGAGAGTGAAAAATTTGGCTTAAAATTCAACATTCAGAAAACTAAGATCATGGCATCCAGTCCCATCACTTCATGGCAAATAGATAGGGAAACAGTGGAAACAGTGACAGACTTTTTTTGGGGAGGGCTCCAAAATCACTGTAGATGGTGATTACAGCCATGAAATTAAAAGATGCTTGCTCCTTGGAAGAAAAGTTATGACCAACGTAGACAGTATGTTAAGAAGCAGAGATAATACATTGCCAACAAAGGTCTGTATAGTTAAAGCTATGGTTTTTCCTGTAGTCATGTATGGATGTGAGAGTTGGACTGTAAAGAAAGCTGAGCGCCAAAGAATTGCTGCTTTTGAACTGTGGTGTTGGAGAAGACTCTTGAAAGTCCCTTGGACAGCAAGGAAATCCAGCCAATCATCCTAAAGGAAATCAGTCCTGAATATTCCCTGGAAGTACTGATGCTAAAGCTGCAACTCCAATACTCTGGCCACATGATGTGAAGAACTAACTCGTTGGAAAAGACCCTGATGCTGGGAAAGATTGAGGGCAGGAGGAGCAGGGGACAACAGAGGATGAGATGGTTGGATGGCATCACCAACTCAATGGACATGAGTTTGAGTAGGCTCTGGGAGTTGGTGATAGACAGGGAGGCCTGGCATTCTGCAGTCCATGGGGTCTGACCCAGCTGAGTTGGACACAACTGAGTGACTGAACTGAACTGTGCTTACTGTGGAAATACAGTGGATTAATTTTTCCTTTGTTGGCAACAGTCTACAACATATAAAATAAACTGTTGGAACTCAGCAGGTAAATAATGACACTTGAACCTATGAAAGCTAAAATCTTTATACTGAAGCTATTTCTAAAACTTTCATACTGAACATATATTTCCAACATTTTTTTGACTTCTACTAAATTTAATATTTACTTTGTATGTATTGAATACTGCTCTGAATAAGACATAGTCTTTTTATATTTGATTTGTGTTCTTTGTAGATAACTAAAAAAACACTAATCAACCACCGCAGTGCTCTCTGTCATTTCTCCAATATTCTTAATAGTTTCCTTCTGAAAAATTTGACAGAAGGGCAAATGGCAGTGAAATGTAACTAAACTATGTAAACTGCTTTCTTAAATGATTTCTGTAATTTTTTGAGGCAAAGTGTTATAAATAATAGACTTTGAAAATACAGAGATTTAACATTTTAAACTTCATTTATGTATATATGCATATATATAAACCATGTCAAAGATAGCCTAATTGTTACTGTACTGACAGTTAAGTTTTAAAAACACTCTAGAATGCTGCATTTGTATCATCTACCTATGAATTTGCAAAGCTCTTTTGCCCAGCATTTCTGTCAACATGTGTTAAATTTTTTTTCTCTGAGCATACAGAACTCTTGTCAAAAACATCATTTTTAAGTAAAAAATGACCCTAAGAACTATAAGTATGATGATGTGAGAAAGCAGAAAGAAGTTTTACCCAGAATAGTTTTTGCTAAATTGAAAAGTAGTTTTGCAAAATTTTTATAGAACTAATGTTATTATACCAACAGTATAAAGTATCATAATTTATTATGGGTCAGAATTTACTTTAGTTGCTTTTAAAATGACTTTAATTGTTCTGTATTATCACTAAGGGTCTGCAAATGGCTTACTCTTGTTTTTCTGTTATACTCTGCTGCATTTTATGGGGAAGTTAAGTGCTTTGTTTCTACATTATAAAGACTTTCAAAACTATTGTGTAAATGCTATGAGTGTTTTGTGTAGGAACCTCAGAGGTCATTTAAGATAATTAATTGGGCCATGGAATAAAGTTCTATTCTAATAGTAATACCTAATAGAAGAAATGTTTGATTAATCTTTTCTATATAGACTGATACTTAGTATATCAAACTATCAACTATAGTGTTATGCATGATTGGTGTATGAAATTGAAATTTTAAAATATAATATTTAATAAGACACCTACTGATGCACTTTCTCCATTTTGATGCACTTTCTCCATGTGATATATTTTGCAAATGTGACAGCCCTTAAAACCAGGTATATAATTAAATCAAGTTTATAGATTATCGTTTGAATTGCTATATCACAAAATGTTAGACCAAAATTATCAAAATATTAAGAACACATACTCATATTCTTATTTTAGTAATAATTTTAAAATATGTGTTTTGTTACTTTAAATTTCTATTTTGTCCATAATCTGTAATATTTGTAGTACAGCTGACCCCTAAACAACTCAGGCTTGAAATGCACAGGTCCACTTATACACAGATTTTTTCAATAAATACTACAGTTCTGTACCATCCTTAGTTGGTTGAATTCCCAGGTGTGAAATCTCAGATACAGAGGGACCTTAGCATCTGTGGGTTTTGGTATCTGCAGTGGGTCCTGGGACGAATCCCCTTCAGGTACCAAGGGATGACTGTATATTAGTACAACAGCATGTAATATAATTTTTGAAGAAATAATAGCACTTATGAGTACACACTCAGCAGTTCTTACAGGGTTACAGGATCAAAATCGATTCATAAGAATGAATTTTTATTATATTCTATTTTTACATATCTTGCTTTATACAACAAGGTTTATCTGTATAAATCCACTCTGTGTTCAAAGGTGGATATTATGATTACATAATATTAAATACTTTGTCATTAAAAACATTCCGTAAATATATGTTATAAAGGTATATAATTAACATAACATTATATTAGTTTCAGGTATGCAATGTAATGATTTGGCATTTGTATATATTGCAAAATGATCAGAAAATAAGTCTAGTTAACATCCATCACCATACTTAGTCGGTGAGAACTTTCCTGATGAGAACTTTCAAGATCTGGCTACTGTCAAATATGCAATCGAATATTGTTAACTTCAGGCCATTTGTTTGTTTCCTTTTTTTTTTTTAGATTCCACATAAAAGTAAGATACAGTATTTGTTGTTCTCTGTCAGATCTACTTCATTAAGCATAATATCCTCACAATCCATCTATGCTGAGGCAGATGGCAAGATTTCATTCTTTTTTATTGGTGAATAATACTTGTGTGTGTATGTATACACACCATATTTTCTTTATCCACTCATCCACTGATGGACATTTATGTTGTTTCCATGTCTTGGATATCATAAGTAATGCTGTAGTGAATATGATGCTTATATCTTTCTGGGGCTTCGCTGGTGGTTCAGATGGTAAAGAATCTGCCTACAATGCAGGAGACCTGGGTTTGATCCCTGGGTCGGGAGGATCCCCTAGAGAAGGAAATGGCAACCCACCCCAGTATTCTTGCCTGAAAAATTCCATGGATAGAGAGCCTGCCAGGCTAAGGTCTGAATTAGTGTTTTTTCTTCCTTCAGATAAATTCTCAGAAATGAAATTGCCAGATTATATGGTACTTCTATTTTAAATTTTGAGGAATCTTGATACTCTTTTCCATAGTGGCTACACCAGTTTATAATCCTACCAACGTGCACAAGGGCTCCCTTTTCTCCATATCCTCACCAACCCTTGTTATTTCTTGTCTTTTTTATAATAGCCATTCTGACAAGTGTGAGGCAATAAATCTCATTGTGGTTTTGATTTGAATTTCTGATTTTTGGGGATGCTGAACATTTTTTCATGTACATGTTTTTATTTGTATGTTTTCTTTGGAAAAATGCCTGTTTAGACACTCTGCTGGAGAAGGAAATGGCAACCCACTCTAGTGTTCTTGCCTGGAGAACCCCAGGGACGGGGGAGCCTGGTGGGCTGCCATCTATGGGGTCGCACAGAGTCGGACATGACTGAAGCGACTTAGCAGCAGCAGCAGACACTCTGCCCTTCTTTTGTATTGCTTATTGAATTTTGTGAGTTCTTTATATTTGATCATATTGTTGTTCTTCGGTCATTAAGTCGTGTCTGACTCTCTAACCCTGTGGACTGCAGCATGCCAGGCTTCCCTGTCCTTCGCTTCCCAGAGTTTGCTCAAACTCATGTCCATTGAGTTGGTGATGCCATTCAGCCATCTCTTTCTCTGTCACCCCCTTCTCCTCCTGCCATCAATCTTTCCCCACAGCAGGGGCTTTTCCAGTGAGTTGGCTGTTCTCATCAGGTAGCCCAAGTATTGGAGCTTCAGCATCAGTCCTTCCAATGAATATTCAGGGTTGATTTCCTTTAGGATTGACTGGCTTGATCTTCATGCTGTCCAAGGGACTCTCAAGAGTCTTTGCTAGCACTGCAGTTAGAAGGCATCAATTCTTCAGGCATCAATTTCCTTCTCCAATGCAATTCTCCAATGCACTGGAGAAGGAAATTGCAACCCACTCCAGTGTTCTTGCCTGGAGAATCCCAGGGACAGCGGAGTCTGGTGGGCTGCTGTCTATGGGGTCGCACTGAGTTGGACACGACTGAAGCAACTTAGCAGCAGCAGCAGCCTTCTTGATGGTCCAACTCTCACATCCATACATGGCTGCTGGATAAGCCATAGCTTTGACTATACATACCTTTGCCACAAAGTGATGTTTTGCTTTTTAAAATGTTGTCTAGATTTGTCACAACTTTTGTTCCAAGGAGCAAATGTCTTTTAATTTCATGGCTGCAGTCACGTCCACAGTGATTTTGGAGCTCAAGAAAATAAAGTCTGTCACTGTTTCCACTTTTTTCCCCATCTATTTGCCATGAAGTTATGGGACTGGATGTCATGATCTTGGTTTCTTGAATATTAAGTTTTAAGCCAGCTTTTTCCCTCTCCTCTTTCACCTTCATCGAGAGGCTCTTTAGTTCCTCTTCACTTTCTGTCATTGGGGTAGTAACATCTGCCTATCAGAGGTTGTTGATATTTCTCCCAGCAATCTTGGTTCCAGCATTTTATCAGATACCTTATCAGATATATGATTTGCAGGTTTTATTTGTGTGCTTTTTTTCATTTTGTTGATGGTTTTCTTTGCTATGAAGTTTTTTGAGGGATTGGTTTTTGGACTGTGCTGTGTGGCTTATAGGATCTTAGTTCCTCGACCAGAGATCAAACCTGGGCCCTTGGCAATTGAAAGAATGGAGTCCTAACCACTGCACCACCAAGGAATTCCCAAAAGCTTTTTAGTTTGGTATAGTTCTATTTATTGTTACCTTCTTTACCAAATCAAAAAATAATTGCCAAGACAGCTGTCAAAGAGCATACAGCTTATGTTTTCTTCCAAAGTATTAGGGTTTCAGGTCTTAAACATTCAAGTCTGTAGTCCATTCTGAGTTAATTTTGTGTATGATGTAAGATAGCAGTCTAGGCTATGCAGTTTGCCACCACCATTTATTAAGGAGACTATCCTTTTCTGATTGCATATTCTTGACCATTGCCCTAAAACAATTGGTAGTATATGCATGAGTTTATTTGTGGGCTTTCTATTCTGTTACATTGATCTCTTTCTTTTTATGCTCAATATCCTACTGTATTGAACTCTATAGTTTTATAATATAATTTGAAATCAGGGAGCATTATGCCTCCAGCTTTGTTGTTTTCTCTCAAGATTGCTTTAATTATCAAATTATCTTGTGTTTCTGTATGAGTATTAGGACCATTTTTTTCTATTTCTTTGAAAAATGCCATTGGTATTTTCCTTGTTCCTATTCAGTCACGAAGTTGTGTTCGACTCTTCTGTGACCCCATGAACTGCAGCACACCAGGCTTTCTTGTCCTTCACTATCTCCCGGAGCTTGTTCAAACTCATGTCCATTGAGTCAGTGATGTCATCCAACCATCTCATCCTCTGTTGGCCCTTTTCCTCTTGCCCTCAATCTTTCCCAGCACCAGGGTCTTTTCCAATGAGTTGCCTCTTCACATCAGGTGGCCAGAGTATTGGATTGCATTGAATCTGCAGACTGCTTTGGGTAGTATGAACATTTTAACAAAATTGTTTCAGTCTATGATTGTAGATTCTATCCTTTATTTGTATTGTCTTACAGTTTTGTAAGATAATTGTTTTGTAAGACAATTGTCTTTTTTATTTTATTTTATTGAAGTACAGTTGATTTACAATGTTGTGTTAGTTTCTGGTGTGCAGCAAAGTGTTGCAGGTTTTTATATATATTCTTTTTCCTATTTTTTAATATTATAGTTTATTATAGAATATTGAACATATAGTTTCCTGTGCTATACAGTAGGACCTTGTTGTTTATCCATTCTATATATAATATTTTGTATCTGCTAATCCCCGATCCCCAACCATCCTTCTCCTCACCCACCCTTCCCCTGGGCAACCACAGGTCTGTTCTTTATATGTGTGAGTATGTTTCTGTTCATAGATAAGTTTATTTGTGTCACATTTTAGATTCCACATATAAGTGATATCCTATGATTTCTGACTTACTTCACCTAGTATTATAATTTCTAGGTCCATCCATGTTGCTGCTAATGGCATTATTTCATTTTTTATGGCTGAGTAATATTCCATAGTGTATTCAGTTCAGTTGCTCAGTCATGTCCAACTCTTTGTGACTCCATGAATCGCAGGACTCCAGGCCTCCCTGTCTATCACCAACTCCCAGAGTTCACTCAGACTCACTCCACTGAGTCAGTGATGCCATCCAGCCATCTCATCCTCTGTCATCCCCTTCTCCTCCTGCCCCCAGTCCCTCCCAGCATCAGAGTCTTTTCCAGTGAGTCAACTCTTCACATGAGGTGGCCAAAGTACTGGAGTTTCAGCTTTAGCATCATTCCCTCAAAAAAAATCCCAGGACTGATCTCCTTCAGAACGGACTAGTTGGATCTCCTTGCAGTCCAAGGGACTCTCAAGAGTCTTCTCGAACACCACAATTCAAAAGCATCAATTCTTCAGCACTCAGCTTTACATACCCCATTTTCTGTATCCACTCATCTTTCAGTGGACATTTAGGTTTTCATGTCTTTGCTATTGTTCACTCAGACTCACATCCACTGAGTCAGTGATGCCATCCAGCCATCTCATCCTCTGTCATCCCCTTCTCCTCCTGCCCCCAGTCCCTCCCAGCATCAGAGTCTTTTCCAGTGAGTCAACTCTTCACATGAGGTGGCCAAAGTACTGGAGTTTCAGCTTTAGCATCATTCCCTCAAAAAAAATCCCAGGACTGATCTCCTTCAGAACGGACTAGTTGGATCTCCTTGCAGTCCAAGGGACTCTCAAGAGTCTTCTCCAACACCACAATTCAAAAGCATCAATTCTTCAGCACTCAGCTTTACATACCCCATTTTCTGTATCCACTCATCTTTCAGTGGACATTTAGGTTTTCATGTCTTTGCTATTGTAAGCAGGGTTGTTATGAACACAGGGCTGCATATGTCTTTTCAGATTAGAGTTTGTTCAGATATATGTCCATGAGTGTAATTGCTGGATCATGCATGCATGCTTAGTCACTTCAGTTGTGTCTAACTCTGTGCGACCCTATGACTAGAGCCCAGCAGGCTCCTCTGTCCATGGAAGTCTCCAGATAAGAATGCTGAATTGGGATTCCCTGCCCTCCTCCAGAGGAGCTTCCTGATCCAGGGATTGAATCTGTGTCTCCTGTATTGCAGGTGTATTCTTTACTGAGCTGCCAGGGAAGCCCTGCTGGATCATATGATAACTCCATTTTAAGTGTTTTAAGGAAGTTCTGTACTGTTCTTCGTAGTGGTTGCACTACTGCATTCCCACCAACAGTGTGGGAGGGTTCCCTTTTCTCTGCACCCTCTCCAGTATTTACTGTGTGTGGACTTTATCATGATGGCCATTCTGACTGATGTGAGGTGATATCTCATTGTAGTTCTGATTTGCATTTTCTAATAATTAGCAGTGTTGAGCATCTTTTTATGTGGCCGTCTGTATGTCTCGTTTGAAGAAATGTCTACTTATGCATTCTGTCCATTTTTTGTTTGGCTTGCTTGGGTTTTTTTTTTTTTTCTAAGTTGTATAGGGTATTTGTATATTTTTAAAATTAAGCCCTTGTCAGTTGCTTCATTTGCAGATGTTTTCTCCCAGTGCATAGGTTGTGTTTTCATTTTGTTTATGGTTTTCTTTACTATGCAAAAGCTGATAAGTTTGAATAAGTCCCATTTGTTTATTTTTGCTTCTATTTATTTTGCCTCGATAGACTGGTCTATGAAGACATTGGTATAATTTATGTCAGAGATTGTTTTGGCTATGTTCTCTTCTAAGAGTTTTAGGGTGTCATGTATTATAATTTAAGCCATTTTGAATCTATTTTTTGTGTATGGTGTGAGAGTATGTTCTAACTTCATTGATTTACATGCAGCTCACCACTTTCCCAACACCACTTGCTAAACATATTGTCTTTTCATCAATGAATATTCTTGCCTCCTTGGTTGAAGATTAATTGCCTGCAGTTGTATTGGTTTATTTCTTGGCTCTTTTCTGTTGTACTGATCGATACATCTGTTTTTGTGCCAATGCCATGCTGTTTTCCTTACTGTAGCTTTGTACTATTGTCTAAAAACGTGGGTGGGTTACACCTCCAGCTTTGTTCTTTTTCCTCAGGATTGCTTTAGCAATTCTTGGATGTTATGGTTTCACTGGGGAATTCTACCAAACATACAAAGAAGAACTTATACTGAGTCTTCTCAAACTCTTCCAAAATATTGAAGACGAAAAAACACACTCCAATATTCATTCTATGGAGCCATCATCACCCCAATACTAAAACTAGACAAAGACACCACCAAAAAAGTTGGTTACAGACCAATATCTTTGAATATAGATGCAAAAATTCTCAACAAAGTATTAGCAAACTGAGTCCAAAAACACATAACAAAGATCATACATCACAATCAAGCTGGATTCATCCCAGAATCATAAGGATGGTAAAACATATGCAAATCAATGTGATATACATATGAACAAAAGAAAAGACAAAAGCAGCATGATCTTTTTTTATTCTAGCTGTATTTAACTTTTTCTTTTTTTAAATTTAAATTGATTTATTTTAATTGGAGGCTAATTACTTTACAGTATTGTATTGGTTTTGCTATACATCAACATGATGTATGTACACGGGTGTACACGTGTTCCCAATCCTGAACCTCCCTCCCACCTCTCTCCCTATACCATCCCGGTGCACCAGCCCCAAGCATCCTGTATCCTGCACCTTAATAGTTACCCAAAAAGCATTGATAAATTCAACTTCCATTCATTATAGAAAATCTTACCAAAGTGAGTATAGAGAGAATGTATTTCAATATAATAAAAGCTATTTATGATAAACTCACAGCCAACATAATACTAAGTGGTGAAAAGTTGAAAGTCTTTTTGCTAAAATCTGGAACAAAGAATGATGCCCACTCTCACCACTTCTATTCACTATAGTATTAAAAGTCATAGACATGGCAATCAGACAAGGAAAAGAAAGAAAATATGCCTTAAATTTCTATTGTTAATGCTTTATAGTTTTTCATGTCCAGATCCTTTACTTTGTTGGTTAAATTTATTTCTAGTCACTTTATTCTTTTTGATGCAATTTTAAAAGGAATTGTTTTCTTAACTTCTCTTTATGATAATGTATTATTAATATATAGAATGCAACAGTTTTCTTTATATTGATTTTGCATCCTGCAGCTTTACTGAATTTATTTATTAGTTCTAACCTTTTTTTGTGTGTTTTCTATATGTAATATCATGTCATCTGCAAACAGTTTTACTTGTTCACTTATAATTTAGATGCCTTTAATTTCTTTTTCTTGTCTAATTTCTCTAGCAAGAATTTTCAGTACTATATTGAATAAAAACGGCAAGAGTGTGCATTCTTGTCTTATTCCTGACCTTAGAGGAAAGTTTTCATGATTTCACTATGAAGTATGGACTAGTTGTAGACTTGTCACATTACATTTGGCCTTTATTACGTGAGGTACAGTCCCTTTCTATGCACTTTGTTTGCAGTTTTTGTCATAAATGGATTTTTCTACATTTACTGATGTTATCATATAATGTTTGCCCTTTATTTTGTTAATCTGCTGTATTACATTGATTTGTGGGTATTGAAGGTGGCGCTAGTGGTAAAGAAATCCACCTGCCAGTTCAGGAGATGCAAGAGACATGGGTTGAATTCCTGGGTCAGGATTATCCCCTGGAGTAAGAAGTTGCAACCCACTCCAGTATCCTTGCCTGGAAAACCCCATGGTTAGAGGAGCCTGGTGGTTTACAGTCCATGGGGTCGCAAAGAGTCAGGCACAACTGAGTGACTTCACTTTATTATTACTGCCATTTAAAAAATTATTTTCTGGCTGTTTTATGGTTGCTCTCTGTTACTTTCTTCTCTGCTCTCTTCCTTTGTGGCTTGACTATCTTTAGTGGATGCTTAAATTCCTTTATTTTCGTGAATCTAGTATGGGATTTTACCACAAGGATTGCATATGACAACCTGTAACACTGTATTTTAAGTTGATACCAACTTAAGCTTTAATGCACTTTTAAGCTCTACATTTTTAGTCTTCTCCTGCGATTCATGGGGTCACAAGGAGTCGGACAGAACTGAGCGACTGAACTGAACTGACACTGCATTTTGTTTTTGATGTGACATTTTACATCTCATTGTCTTGTTTCTCTTAGATAATTATTATCCGTTCCGTTCAGTTGCTCAGCCTTGTCCGACTCTTTGCGACCCCATGAATCGCAGCACACCAGGCCTCCCTGTCCATCACC
>SJXQ01009257.1:17602-49965 GCA_006408695.1 Aepyceros melampus | reverse complement strand
GTTTTATGAAGACCTACAAGATCTTTTAGAACTAACACCCAAAAAAGATGTCCTTTTCATTATAGGGGACTGGAATGCAAAAGTAGGAAGTCAAGAAACACCTGGAGTTACAGGCAAATTTGGCCTTGGAATGAGGAATGAAGCAGGGCAAAGACTAATAGAGTTTTGCCAAGAAAATGCACTAGTCATAGCAAACACCCTCTTCAAACAACACAAGAGGAGATTCTACACATGGACATCACCAGATGGTCAACACTGAAATCAGATTGATTATATTCTTTTCAGCCAAAGATGGAGAAGCTCTATACAGTCAACAAAGACAAGACCGGGAGCTGACTGTGGCTCAGATCATGAACTCCTGATTGCCAAATTCAGACTTAAATTGAAGAAAGTGGGTAATACCACTAGACCATTGAGATAATTATTATAGTTACAGTAATTTTTACTAATTTTCTCTTTTAACCATTATACTAGTTTTATACTACTTTTACTATATATTTATCTACCTTCCAGTGAGGTTTATACTTTCAAATGTTTTCTTGCAATTAATTATAACCCTATTTTTCAGCTTTAAGAGGTCCTTCTAACATTTCTTGTAACGTTAATTTCCTGATGAAGAACTCCTTCAGTTTTTGTCTGTCTGGAAAATTCTCTCTCCTTCAATTCTGAATCATAACTTTGCTGAACAGAGTATTCCTGATGGAATTTTTTTATTTCAGAGCTTGAAGTAAATCATGCTACTCTCTTCTGGTCTACAAAGTTTCTGCTTAAAAATCTGCTGATAGCTTTTCTCTTATTGATTTTCAAAAGCTCTCCTTTTCTTTACCTTTTGATATTTTGATTTTATTGGTTTATTATTGATCTTATTTTATTTTTATTTATTATTAGTATTTATTTGAATACCTCTCTTTTGGAACTCTCTGGTCTTCTTGTATATGGAATTCTGTTTCCTTTCCCAAGTCAGGCAAGTTTTTAGCCATTTTTCTTCAAAAAAGTTTTTTGCCTCTTTCTCTGTCTCTTCTCCTTTTTGGACCTCTATCGTGCAAATGTTGGTTCATTTAATGTTACTCCATAAAACTTTTAAGCTCACTTCACTTTCTTTTCCTTTTTTTTTTTTTTCTGTACTGTTTGGGTGAGTTCCACTGCCCTGTCCTTGAGTTGGTTGATCCTATGTTTGCTTTATTGGGTCTGCTTTTTTTTTTTAATTAATTTTTATTTTTTAGTTTGTTTTGCTTTACAGTACTGTATTCGTTTTGCTATACATTGACATGAATCTCAGGTCTGCTTTTGAACCCCTCTGGAGAATCCCATGGACAGAGGAGCCTGGTGGGCTGCAGTCCATGGGGTTGCTAAAAGTGGACACAACTGAGTGACTTCACTTTCACTTTTCACTTTCATGCATTGGAGAAAGAAATGGCAACCCACTTCAGTGTTCTTGCCTGGAGAATCCCAGGGATGAGGGAGCCTCGTGGGCTGCCGTCTATGGGGTTGCACAGAGTCGGACACGCCTGACGCAACTTAGCAGCAGCAGTAGTGATTTTTCAGTTCAGCCATTGAATGCTTCACCTCTGTGACTTCTGTTTAATACTTTCTTATATTTTCTCTCTGTGTTGAAGTTCTCACTACATTTATTCTTTCCCCAAGGTCAGTTAGCATTTTTGTGACTATTACTTTGAACTTTTGGTCAGGTAAATTACTTATCTTTGCCTCATTAAAGATTTTTATGTTTTATCTAGTTTACTTATTTGGAGTGTATTTCTCTGTTTCTTCAGTTTGCTTAATTGTCTGTGTTGGCTTTTCAGCACTAGATAAAGCAGGCACCTCCTCCAGTCTTATAGGAGTGGTCTCATGCAGGAGATGAACTCAGCCCTAGGTCTTCGTTGTTTCTCAAGTCTTTGTGATTATTCAAGTAGCTTACTTTATTCTTAATGGCTCCCAGTAATTGAAGAAGTGCCAAGACTTGTCAGTGTCCCAAAGAAGGAGGATTCCAGTCAGTACTTAAGAGTCAGGATGATTTGGAAGCCAGATCCTCAAAAAGCAGCTTTTAGAGTATGCAGATATATAGAGTACTGTAGGACCACTAGTATAAGCCCCACTGACTCCTAGAGCTATGTGATCTGGAGGTGTCTTCTCAATGGCAGTCACAAAAATCATAGCTCCATATGAATGTATAACCTCCTTTCCAGAATATGTTGCTGAGGTATGGAAACGTAGAGGGAGACTGCAAAGATGGCATCCATTGGCCTTTGTTCCCTGTAAAAACCTCTCTAGGTCCCTGTTGTGTGACAGGGAAGCCTGTCCTGAAGCCTGCCCCTTAGACGAAAGCTCTAGGACAAATAAGTCTCTTTCACAGAAAGACTGGAATGTGTTTTAGATAACGTCTGCACAGTGCCCTGGGTGTATTGACCTGTCAAGAACTCTCTCTCTTGGTGGAACAATCCCATGGGACACAAAAAACACAAACCTCCTTGGCCACCAGAGCCAGATGATCAGAGAGCGCCCGCTGTGTGGCCGCTGCAAAAACTGGGGCACCAGACATAGAAACGGGGATACCAGAATTGCATAAAAGCTTGCCCCTGGGAGACACTGATGCTCTGGAGCACAACTGGGGGAAACTATGAAGATGATACCCACTGATTGGAATGTTGCAGAGGAGAGTGAATATATGGTACCCACCAGGAAAGAGGGTAAAAGAAAGATGGCACCTGCTAGCTATAGAGAGCACAAAGATAGCACCTACTGCCTGGAAGGAGACAAGAGGAGAGCATATAGATGGTGCCCACAGGAAATAAAAAGAGAGAAAAACATAGCTTTAAAAAAAAGATGTTACACACTAGCTAGAGCAGAGCTGAGGCAGATTGTGAAGATGGTGTTCCTCAGCCAGCAGGCCCCTATATGTGTGCTAAGTTAGATGACTGCCCTCATGCCAGAGCTTTATGATTAGCAAATGAGTATCATTCACATAAAGTCTGGATGCTTCTCTATTGGCTGCCACTGCCCTGAGCACTGGGGTGGGTGAATCTGAACACATGAGACCTGTCAGAGCCATTTTTAAAGTCATTATAGCCCTATGGGTCTTATGGATGCAAGCTCTGTTGATTTGCAAAGCTAGATGCTTTGGAGGCTGATCTCTCAGGTGCAGGACTTAAAAGTTGGGGGCTCAGTGTAGGTTTCAAACTTTTTATTGCTCTGGGAGAAACTCTGGGCTCTAAGCTCCTTCCTGGTTGTTGGTCACTGCAATGGGAATGGAGTTCGTGGCAAAATTGTGTACCAGACTTTCCCACAAATTTTGATGAGAGACTTCTCTCTTCATCTGATACATAGGAGTCACTCAATTTTTAGGTTCTTTTCCAGAGAAAGTTGTTCCATATTACCTGCAAATTGTGTCTGTTTATGGAGGAGGTAAGCCTAAGATCCTCCTACACTACCATCTTGAACAGGTACTTTAAATGTATTTTTAAAGATGATGCAGAATGATGAATTCCCTTGGTTAAAAAAAAAGATAACTTTAATTATGTATATGAAATCACAGTTTAGGTGCTCATCAGGGAACTAAAATTCCACAACAAATTTAGAAACATCTTGCTATTCACTGCTACTGCTGCTCCATCACTTCAGTCATGTCCAACTCTGTGCGACCCCATAGACAGCAGCCCACCAGGCTCTCCCGTCCCTGGGATTCTCCAGGCAAGGACACTGGAGTGGGTTGCCATTTCCTACTCCCATTAATAGTTCTCTCTTCCAGAAGATGTTGTCATTGTCCTCCCCAACTCCCAAGGCATTGACCTTTAGAGACATTCTTTATATCACAAGGTAGTATCCATTGAATTATTTCTCTTCATTGGTCTAATCTGATTTTATCTTCTATGGCTTTAAAACTGAATAATTTTGAGAGTCTCCTTGATGATCTAACATCACTAGTCTCTCTTCCAATCATATCTTATTCTTACTCTAAAAATAATCTTTTTTTGACAATAGGTTTTCAGTATCTGTCTTCCCTGTTAAGAAACTTTATTTCAACTGCAAACAAGTGCAGAGTTTCGTGAAGGCTATTTCAACCTTCCCTCTTTTAGGGTTATTTGATTTTGGCATCTGTCACCACATTGTTCACCAAGCTCACCTCTCTGACTAGTCACCTGTCCTGTTTATCCCCCTACATCTGTATGTTTCCTTCCAAAACTTCACCAAGTTCAAAGTGAACTGCTTTACCATGTACAAGTCATTGTACCATGCCGCCAGGGCCAGCATTCCCTCCTTTCATTTTTGTCCCACGTTTACTGATGTCATCTTCAGTTCTGGTTGTGCAATAATTCATTGTCTTTTGCTTAAGGTTTTACTTCCTCTTTCTGTGGGATTGCACATGTTGGATCTTCCAGTAGTTTTAAAGATTGCTTTCCTTTGAATTCAATCTTAAATCACAGTTTTTAATGATCATTTATTCTATTTCAGAATTATTTTGTGCTCCTCTTGCACCTTATTTATATTCATTACTTTTTATCTTACATCAAATACAGTTGCATTTATGTTTTTTGTTGCTAAGTACTCAGGGTTGCACTTCAGGCTTGATTTTAATTTGTACCCTCTTATGGGATGAAACACTGGGAAAGAGTGGGCACAGGAAAGAGACCTGGATCTACGTGGTACTCACCTTCCATTTTGGTAGTTGCCAGCTCTCCTTTAGATTAATCTGGCTATGGTATGATGATTTTGAGGAATCAAAATGTTATAAAGCCTTTCCTATTCCCGTTTCAGCCTTTGAATAATGAAAATTGAAATTAAACCAAAAAACTTATTAATGAGTTATGAAAATTGTAAATTGAAAGTATTGAGGATAAATCTGGGCCATATTTACTTAAATATGTATTTGAAACCTTATTTGAAGATTAATGGTTTATCATTTATTTATTTTTTATTCGTCTAACAGTAAAATATGTAGGATAGTCTCCTAGTGACTTGTTGGGGGAGGGTGTCAGGAGAATAAAGTAACTTGAAGGATGAATAGAAATTTGGAAGGCAAAATTCCTGGAAATGGTGGATGGGAGAGGGATAGAGATGAGAAGCAGGACTAGGCCAGGTATGAGAAATCATTCCAACAGAGGCTTAATAGTGACAACCGAGAATGAGATTTACTAGAATTTAGGCCAGAGAGGAAAATATGCCAGATCTTGAAGGGCCAATGTAGACAGTTACATCATATTAGTTTTATCATGTGGATATCTGGGTAAGAATTTAAGGAATGGGAGTAGCATCTTCACATGAATGGTTAAGAGGATAATTTAAACAATTGTTATCAGATAATTAGTCAAAATAACTTTTGCTAAATTACTTAGGTAATTTAGAGGTATGTGAATATGTATTTCCCTGTTCTGAATGATATTACTTCACTTTTAAACTATTTTGGTGCTTTGAGTGCTTAACTAGTATTAAATTTATAACCAGAAGGAATAGAATTTTAGAGCTTAGAGAATTCCTTTAAAAGTATTTAATTCAAACTTCTGGTTTTTAAATGTGAAAATCAAGCACTATTGAAATTAAGTTATCTTTCTAATGTTATATAGCTAGTAAATAGCAGAGTCAGGATTTGTATCAGTTTTATCTTAACCAATATATAGGGATGCTTTAATACTAGGTATACTTCAGATATGTTTTTTTCAAACTGTTTTATTAATATGATTTTATTTTACAATTTATGCTACTATGTACATATTGTAATTCACAGATTCAGAGTCACACTAATATAAACTGCAGTACATGTCTCAACTTGGGCAGACTAGTGATTACTAAAGAGACCTTAGACTATGATAAATGGATCAATTGGCTGCATATATTAGAATTCCTTTCCAGTAACTGGAAAGGGAACAGAAGAGGCCTAAATTGTTTCATTGTTCTAGAAATCTACATCAAGGTAAAATTACATTAAAAGTCTTTGTAATTTATGTTTACATAATAGAATGTTTACTGTTTATAGAATGTTTATAGAGTTCATGCCAATAAACCAAGTTTCTGATAAACTTTATTAAAAGACCAGTTAAGATAAAACAAGTCACAAAATAGGCTTTCAGTATATACAAATATTAAATTTTAAAAGTTCTAGCTTGCTAAGGTGTGTGTGTGTTAGTCTCTCAGTTGTGTCCAGCTCTTTGTGATCCCGTGGTCTGTCCATGGAATTCTCTAGGCAAGAATACTGGAGTTGGTTGCTATTCCCTTCTCCATAGGATCTTCCTGACGCAGGGATTGAATATACAGGAGTTATGCTTGCTAGGATGCCAGACATTAAATAAACACTAGAATACAGAAATTCATGCCTAACTGCTGCTATTTAAATTGTATGTTACTATTAGGGTGTGTGGTATTTTTTGATAGGATAGTTCATAACCATTCTAAATGGTCTAAGTGGTTACAATGTTAACAGTCATATAGTGAGTCTAGGAGTGATGACTTTTAATAAATCCTTTTTTTTTAATGAACTTTAAATTTTCCCTGTCAATCAAATGAGAATCATTTACTTAAAAAGAAGAAGAAGGAAAAGTTTCATTAATTTCAAAGTCCCTGGATTAGTGCAAATTTAATTTGGTTCCGTTCCCATGTTATCTGGGGAAACTTGAGGACCAGCTTCTTACTCAATGTAATTTATTTCCCTTTTGAGTGAATAGCTTCTGTGTGACTTTTTATTGGCATTTAAGTTGAAATTTTTTTCTTAATATATTAAATATTGCCAGCCAAGTATTTATAAGTGCCAGGAATTCAGGCAGTCAGTGGAAAGGGGTCTGTTCAAGTTGTTGAAAGTGAAAGTTGCTCAGTTCGTGTCCAACTCTTTGCGACCCCATGGACTATACAGTCCATAGAATTCTCCAAGCCAGAATACTGGAGTGGGTAGCCTTTCCCTTCTCCAGCAGATCTTTCCAACCCAGGAATAGAACTGGGTTTTCCTGCATTGCAGGTGGATTTTTTTTACCAACTGAGCTATCAGGGAAGCCCCATAAAGTAGTTAAAAGAACATAAATTCAGTATAAGAAGATGTCCCAACTCCAACATGTCAACATGTGGACATGTTGTTCATATCATCCTGATGAAGCAGCTCTGTTTTGGCCATGTGACGTTATAAGTGGATATTTTTCATGTATTATGCAAGTATTGGCCATGGGACCAAAAGGGAAGTAGTTGATACATTTAACTTTCACAGAAAAGTATTCCCTTATTTTTTTTTGTAATTATAGCATTGCTCTCTTCTCACCAAACATAAGATATCTAAATTGCTCACATTTTTAGTATTGTTTTCATTCATTCATTTTAAAAGTCCTTAATATAGTGACCTATTTTGTCAGCTCATGATGGAGAGCATATTTGTGAATCTTCTTTTTTTTAGCTTTTTATTTTTTTATTTTTTTTAAATAAATTTGCTTACTCCTTGGAAGAAAAGTTATGACCAACCTAGATAGTATATTCAAAAGCAGAGACATTACTTTGCCGACTAAGGTCCGTCTAGTCAGGCTATGGTTTTTCCTGTGGTCATGTATGGATGTGAGAGTTGGACTGTGAAGAAGGCTGAGCACTGAAGAATTGATGCTTTTGAACTGTGGTGTTGGAGAAGACTCTTGAGAGTCCCTTGGACTGCAAGGAGATCCAACCAGTCCATTCTGAAGGAGATCAACCCTGGGATGTCTTTGGAAGGAATGATGCTAAAACTGAAGCTCCAGTACTTTGGCCACCTCATACAAAGAGTTGACTCATTGGAAAAGACCCTGATGCTGGGAGGGATTGGGGGCAGGAGGAGAAGGGGACGACCGAGGATGAGATGGCTGGATGGCATCATGGACTCAATGGACGTGAGTCTGGGTGAACTCCAGGAGTTGGTGATGGACAGGGAGGCCTGGTGTGCTGTGATTCATGGGGTCGCAAAGAGTCAGACACGACTGAACGACTGAACTGAACTTAATTGGAGGTTAATTACTTTACAATTATTGTCATAGTGAAGTGAAAGTTGCTCAGTTGTGTCCAACTCTTTGTGACCCCATGGACTATAGCCTGCCAGGCTCCTCTGTTCATGGAGTTCCCCCAGGCCACAATACTGGAGTGGGTATCTGTTCTGTTCTCCAGGGGATTTTCCCAACCCAGGGATCATACCCAGGTCTTCCACATTGCAGGCAGCTTCTTTACCATCTGAGCCACCTGTTCCCTGCCAAAAAAATGGCATGACATTTTGGCTGCCAGTATGCTGGAATCAAGAGGGCCAGGAGAAATATCAATAACCTCAGATATGCAGATGATACCACATTTATGGCAGAAAGCAAAGAAAAACTAAAGAGCCCTTTGATGAAAATGAAAGAGGAGGAGAGTGAAAAAGTTGGCTTAAAACTCAACATTCTGAAAACTAAGATCATGGCATCTGGTCCCATCACTTCATAGCAAATAGATGAAGAAACAGTGGAAACAGTGACAGATTTTATTTTGGGGGGGCTCCAAAATCACTGCATATGGTGACTTCAGCCATGAGATGAAAAGATGCTTGCTCTTGGAAGAAAAGTTATGACCGACCTAGACAGCATATTAAAAAGCAGAGATGTTACTTTACCAACAAAGGTCGATCTAGTCAAAGCTGTGGTATTTCTAGTAGTCATGTATGGATGTGAGAGCTGGACTGTAAAGAAAGCTGAGTGCCAAAGAATTGATGCTTTTGAACAGTGGTGTTGGAAAAGACACTTGAGAGTCCCCTGGAAACAGGAGATCCAACCAGTCCATCCTAAAGGAAATGAACTCTGAATATTCATTGGAAGGACTGATGCTGAAGCTGCAACTCCAATACTTTGGCCACCTGATGCAAAGAACTGACTCATTGGAAAAGACCGTGATGCTGGGAAATATTGAAGGTGCGAGAAGGGGATGACAGAGGATGAGATGGTTGGATGACATCACCAACTCAATGGACATGAGTTTGAGTAGGCTCTGGGAGTCAGTGATGGACTGGGAGGCCTGGCGTGCTGCAGTCCATGGAGTCACAAAGAGTTGGACATGACTGAGCAACTGAACTGAACTGGTGCTGGAGAATTGCAGTCTCATCGGTAACCTGTGTCCTTAATTCTATTTCAGCTAAATTTTTTCAGGCAGAGGAAGTAGTCATGCTTAAGGCTTGAATTATGGAGTGACAGCTACAACAATAGGATTTGAATTAGTTTTTTTAATGACCTTCCATTTTAAATTAATTAATTTATTCATTTTATTTTACAATATTGTATTGGTTTTGCCATACATTGACTTGAATCCGCCATGAGTGTACATGTGTTCCCCATCCTAAACTCCCCCCCACCTCCCTCCCATCCCATCCCTCTGGGTCATCCCAGTGCACCAGCCCCAGGCACCCTGTATCATGCATCAAACTTGGACTGGTAATTCATTTCACATATGATATTTTACGTTTCAATGCCATTCTCCCATATCATCCTGTCTTCGCCCTCTCCCACAGAGTCCAAAAGACTGTTCTATACATCTGTGTCTCTTTGCTGTCTTGCATACAGGGTTATTGTTACCGTTTTTCTAATTCCATATATGTGTATTAATATACTGTATTAGTGTTTTTCTTTCTGGCTTACTTCACTGTGTATAATAGGCTCCAGTTTCATCCACCTCATTAGAACTGATTCAAATGTATCCTTTTTATTGGCTTAGTAATATTCCATTGTGTATATGTACCCCAGCTTTCTTATCCATTCATCTTGTGATGGACTTCTAGGTTGCTTCCATGTCCTGGCTATTATAAACAGTGCTGTGATGAACATTGGGGTACACGTGTCTCTCTTGATTCTGGTTTCCTCAGTGTGTATGCCCAGCAGTGGGATTGCTGGGTCATATGGCAGTTCTATTTCCAGGTTTTTAAGGAATCTCCACACGGTTCTCCATACTGGCTGTACTAGTTTGCATTCCCACCAACAGTGTAAGAGGGTTCCCTTTTCTCCATACCCTCTCCAGCATTTATTGCTTGTAGACTTTTGGGTCGCAGCCATTCTGACTGACGTGAAATGGTACCTCATTGTGGTTTTGATTTGCCTTTCTCTGATAATGAGTGATGTTGAGCATCTTTTCATGTGTTTGTTAGCAATCCATATGTCTTCTTTAAGATATAGACTTTAGCCTGATAATCTTCTGAATTTCACAACTTGAATTTTTCTTAATACCACATTTAAGTTTAGCCCTTTCCTGGTTACTGGGAATAATTATATATTTAAGAACTTATACCAAAAAGAACTCAAGGTCAGGACTTTATGATTTTAGCATCAACTCATTTCTTGGCATTACAGTTTCTTTGTACATTGATTGTAGTAATTAAGCTCTTGCTTTGACTTCTCTCAAGCTCCTTTTTATATCTATCTCTAGCAGTTGAATCTTTTGTTTTCATCTATAAATGGATCTGTGCTTTGTTTTCTTGCACATTATCCTAGTTCCTTCCAGTTTATAAAGTGATGTTTTGAATACTCAGATTTTGCCTTTCATGGTTCCTTAAAAGTTGAATTCAGTAACATTCTCCTTCCTATTGCCCATTATTAGATTACTTCATGTTACTTGAGTCACACTTTGCCAAATGAATGGAACTTAGACTATCTATAGACTGCCAAATTTCTCTAATAGCCTGTCTGGATTACCTTTCCCCTTCTGCTTCTTAGAATTTCCCTGATTACCATCTCTACTTCAAAGGTCTTTCTGATCTCTGGTCTTTGCATACAGACTAACAACAGTGTAAAACCCATTCTTAATCTGAATCTCTGTTTTTAGGATAGTAGCATGAAAATTCTGTGAGAAAATTGGTTAATTCTGAAAATCCAGTGGAGCAGTGAGTCCTGTTCAGTGTAACTCCATGTTGTGTTTAGAAGTTTAGAAATAGAAAAACATTTATCTGAGTCAAACTTGTACATAGCATAAGGAGGTAGAAAATTATAAAAACTACTAGTAACTATAAACTGCTCTGGGTTTCTGTTTTAGTTTTTAGTAGTTTTTGGAAAACTAGATCCAAAAAAAATGGGAAGAAAAGGATAAAAATACCTGTTAGTTCATGGTGAGTTCTTATATTTGAAGTAATTAACCATAAGTGTAGATTATCTCCTGTAGGCATCATGTTTTATGACTTTTCAAAATTTTGGAAAGTATGATATTAATATAATTTGCTAACATAGTTAACATTTCAAATAGATAAGATGGATTTCTTTAGTAAAACAACACAGCAAGAGAGTCATTTTCTCAATGAACCCTAGGCTAACAACACAACCGAGTGTACTTAAAAGAATAGGGCATAGCTTACTTTAAAATATCACAAATATGTCTTTTATTTAGTTCATTAAGTATAAGTTTAGTTGCCTTACAGCACAGCATCTGAATAAACCAAAGTACTTTCTAAAGTCAACTGATTTTGTTTGTTTATAGTTTAAAATATGTATCTTTAAAAAAATTTTTTAAGAATGTAGCTACTATATGACCAGTGAATAATTTTGAGTAGTAAATGATTATATTTCTGTTAGAAAAATTGCTGTCTTTAAATCAAAGCTGATCCCTTTCTTAAAGTGAAACTTGTATTTCTGATTTCGTATTTTCTTTTTCAAAGAAAGGGCTTATATTATTGTTTCCATACCAATAAAGCCAAACTGTGAGTGTACCCCTAAGTAGTTATGGACCCTATAATTTATGGATTCTCATAATTAATTAGTCATTTCAACATAACACCTAAGATTATATGATACATAACCTGTATGTATTGCAAATGTATAATAATTTTATAAATGCAAACTTTTAACTGCGTATCAAATTGTGCATCATAAATAAGTAATTAATGATAAATGATGTTAGTTAATTATTTGATTTGATTAGAGAACACATTTGTTGTCTGTCATTTTCAAAGTGACACTTGTTAAACAATCTTGTGTTCATATTATCTGTGAGCTCATACAGTTAATTTTATAAATTAATCAGAACCCATGCTGTGTAGATGGTTCTAAATTACAGCTTTTGGTTAGTAATTTGTGGAATACTATTTAAAATGTGTAGTAAGGCCCTAAATCTATTTGGATAAAAGGGCTTTGTAAAAGAAAAAATAGAAGGGAAAAATATTTCATGTCTTGTGCACTTCAGTGCTACCAGAGTGATTTTTCTAACAGAAATCTAATCATTTCACTAACTACTTGAAATTATTCACTGGTTACCTATTGTTGATATTCTTTAAATTTTTTTTTTTTTTTTAGTGTTTATTTTTTCCTTTGCTGGGTCTTCCTTGTGGTACACAGGCTTTTCATTGCTGCACACGGGCCTTCTCAAGTTGTGGCAAGCAGGCCAACTACTCTCTAGTTGCAGTGTGCAGGCTTCTTATTGCAGTTGTTTCTTTTGTTGTGGATCATGGGCTTTAAGACATGTGGGCTTCAGTAGTTATGACTTGCAGGCTCCAGATCATGGGCCCAGAGTTGTGGCACACAGGCTTAGTTGCCCCTTTGCATGTGGTATCTTAGTTCTCGGATCAGGGATCAAACCTGTGTCGCCTGCATTGGCATGTAGATTATTAACCAGTGGGCCACCAGAGAAGTCCTTGTCCATATTCTTAAATTCCCTGGTATTATATTCCGTGGAGCTCAGCTGGTAAAGAATCCTCCTGCAATGCAGGAGACCTTGGTTGGATTTCTGGGTTGGAAAGATCCCCTGGAGAAGGGCTACGCTATCCACTGCAGTATTAATGGGCTTTCCTGGTGGTTCAGATGGTGAAGAATCTGCCTGCAATGCAGGAGACCTGGGTTTGATCCCTGGGTTGGGAAGATCCCCTGTGTCATATTCTTAAATAGTAACTCTCTAACATAAAAAACTGTGATTTTACCTTTGTCACCTAAACCAGCCTTATTTCCTGCCATTTCTCTGGTGTTATTTCTAGCCATATCATTCTGCTTGTTTCCTTTGCCTTTAACACCCCATGCTGTCTTTTAAAGCTTCAGAATATTATTTTAAAATAAAACTTAAAAGTTTTAAATATTAGGAAAACCAACTTACTTATATTTACCCTATTAAATAAATAAATGTATGTGTATGTATTTACATATAATGAGTTAAGATGAGCTCATGGAGAGTGATAAATATTAGGAGTCAATTACTAAAGATAGTAAGTAAAAGTTCTAGTGATTATAATTGTGGGTGCCAGGGTCCAGCCCCGGTGGATCCAGGGAATTTGAAGTGAGGACAGTGTCAGCAAGAAAAAACCTATTTATTTAGAAATATAAGATTAGATTAAGAAATAATAGTATAGTAGGAAAATTTAGATGGAGAAAAGAAGGCTAAATAACTTGGTTTATGTGGAAAGCCAATAAAGTTCCAGACAAGGAGCTTGCACCATCTATGTTAGGCCACCGGCGTCCTCTTGAATATCAGAGGGTGCTCCACCTTGGACTCCCTCTCACATGGATCTTAGAAGCTGGGACAAGTAAGTAGATGTGGCGAGCATCCACGCTCCAGGTGGGAATTCAGCCAGAAATTAGAGAGAAGGCACGGGGGAAACCAGTCCTTCCAATGACTGGCCCCGGCCCCTCTTGTTCAGAAGGCCTTTTATACTTTTTTAATTGTACATAGAGATCAAGGGGTAATACAAAATTATGCAGCATTAGCACCCAAAAACCAGGCTTTTTTCTCTGCATACCGAATTGTATACACAAGTCTTAGGTGATTTACATCATCTTCCAGCCAAAAGGCCAATTAACATTTTACGGTCCTTTTCTGATAAGGGTTTGTTAACCAGAAGGCTTATTTGTGTTAAAAGTATTGTTCTTCCCAAAGTCTGGTGCCATTCTCAGAAAGCACTAAATAAAGTTACATTCTTACATAGCAAAGATACAGCAATTTGTAACAAGTAAAAGGAGTACAGTGATTTATAACAAAAGAAAAGTAATTAACTCAAAAGTCTAGTGTTGTTAACATCAAAACTACTATATATCTTTTTTCATATCCCATTTACATTGATTAACCTCCTCTCAGGTGCCTAAAAGATAAAGAATAAAGAGGTCTGGCAGCAATCATTGAGTCAACAGTGAAATCCTGTCACCAATATGTTTTTTAGCTCTTTAAAAAATGCTCTATAACTTTAAGATGCTTCAAGCTTTGTGCCCCTCGCAGTTGGGGGCTGTAAGTAATTCACAAGCTGTAAAAGGTCCAGTGAACCTGTTAGGCAAGTTAGAGCGTTATCAGAGGGGGTTGAGCTGAAACACTCCTTTCAAATACAAAAGACTAAAGCCCTGAATTAACTTTTTTCAGAGAGTGTCAAAAGAATAAAAAAATACAATATAAGGCTGGCAGATTCTTATTTTTGGGGTACATGCTCAAAAAATACCAGAGGAAAACCCTGAGACTCGAATTGCCTTGCCCATCGAGGTCTCTGCCGCATGACCTTGTCACAGGTGGGATTCCTCACGCTGGCTTCTGGCATGTGGGCATGAGTTTCAGCTACAGAATGTAGAGCAAAGACCAGAGGCTGCAGTTTTGGGAATGTTTACCACTGAATTGTGGGGAAAAAATCATATTGTATAAGTTGGGCTTCTTGGATGCAAACAGTTCAAACTACTTTGATTAAAAACAACACAAAATATATTAGAAAAAATTCAAGTGACTCATAATTTATGTTAAACCCAGAGGATCAGGCTGGACAGAAAACAAAGGATGCAACATAGGTAAGATTCTACTACAGCAATAGTCTACTTGAGGTACTACTACTAGTAGTGCCATTGCCAGCAGATAGTCTCAGCCATTGTCACTAACTCTCCTGCCACTAGAAATTCCTGCTATGAGTCTGCACCTTTAGCAATGGTGATATTTCTAATTGATGAGGAAAAGATGGATTATTAAGTAAAATAAACTAGGTATCCATGTGGACAAAATAAAATAGATTCCGATTTTACCATAATTCCACACAGATCAAAGTTATAAATGTTTGGAGAATAAAATCACAGAAGTGTAAGGGAAAAAAAATGGAGTATTTTTAAATATATACTCAAAATGTGGAAAATGCTCAGGGATGACACAAAGCAAGAAATCATAATAAAAATAACTTTTACTACAGTAAAATTTTTTAAAACAGCCCTAAAATTTAAAATAAATTAAATCTCAAAAACGTATGGAATCGGTGGCATAATCACATAGACAGGAAGTACTCCAAGTGACCTGGAAACACAGAAGTTAGAATGCACCTCCCTAGTGACATAGGTCCTATGAAGACCTATAAGACCTTCTAGAACCGACACCCAAAAAAGATGTCCTCTTGATTAAAGGGGACTGAAATGCAAAAGTAGGAAGTCAAGAAACACCTGGAGTAACAGGCAAATTTGGCTTTGCAGTACAAAATGAAACAGGGTAAAGGCTAACAGAGTGTTGCCAAGAGAACACACTGGTCTTTGCAAATACCCACTACCAACAACACAACAGAAGACTCTACATATGGACATCACCAGATTGTCAATACCAAAATCAGATTGATTATATTCTTTGCAGCCAAAGATGGAGAAGCTCTATGCAGTCAGCAAAAAAGAAGACCAGGAGCTGACGGTGGCTCAGATCATGAACTCCTTATTACCAAATTCAGACTTAAATTGAAGAAAGTAGGGAAGACCACTAGAACATTCACGTATGACTTAAATCAAATCCCTTACAATTATACAATGGAATGACAAGTAGATACAAGGGATTAGATCTGATAGAGTGCTGAAAATCTATGGACAGAGGTCTATGACATTGTATAGGAGGCAGTGATCAAGATCATCCCCAAGAAAAAGAAATGCAAAAAGGCAAAATGGTTATCTGAGGAGGCCTTACAAATAGCTGAGAAAAGAAGAGAAGCTAAAGGCAGAGAGAAAAGGAAAGATATACCCATCTGAATGCAGCGTTCCAAAGAACAGCAAGAAGAGATAAGAACCAATACAATATTGTAATTAGCCTCCAATTAAAATAAATTTATATTTTAAAAAAAGAAAGCCTTCTTCAGTGATCAGTGCAAAGAATTAGAGGAAAACAATAGAATGGGAAAGACTAGAGATCTCGTCAAGAAAATTTAGAGATACTAAGGGAACATTTCATGCAAAGATGGGCACAAGAATGAACAGAAATGGTGTGGATGTAACAGAAGATATTAAGAAGAGGTGGCAAGAATACACAGAAGAACTATACAAAAAATAGTAACCCAGATAACCATGATGATGTGATCACTCACCTAGAGCCAGACATCCTGGAATGTGAAATCAAGGGTACTTTAGGAAGCATCACTACGAACAAAGCTAGTGGAGGTGATGGAATTTCAGTTGCGCTATTTCAAGTCCTAAAAGATGATGCTGTGAAAGTGCTGTACTCAATATGCAAGCAAATTTGGAAAACTCAGCCATGGCCACAGAACTGGAAAAGGTCAGTTTTCATTCCAATCCCAAAGAAAGACAATGCCAAAGAATGTTCAAACTACCACATGATTGCATTCATCTCACACGCTAACAAAGGAATGCTCAAAATTCTCCAAGCCATCGAAAAAGCAAGAGAGTTCCAAAAACACATCTACTTCTGCTTTATTGCCTACACCAAAGCCTTTGACTGTGTGGATCACAACAAACTGTGGAAAATTCTTCAAGAGATGGAAATTAAAAGACGCTTACTCCTTGGAAGGAAAGTTATGACCAACCTAGACAGCATATTAAAAAGCATAATATCACTTTGTCAACAAAGGTCCGTCTAGTCAAGTCTTTTCCAGTGGTCATGTATGGATGTGAGAATTGGATTTTAAAGAAAGCTGAGCACCGAAGAATTGATGCATTTGAACTGTGGTGTTGGAGAAGACTCAAATCTTGAGAGTCCCTTGGACTGCAAGGAGATCAGTCCTAGGTGTTCATTGGAAGGACCAATGACACTGAACTCCAATACTTTGGCCACCTGATACGAAGAGCTGACTCATTTGAAAAGACCCTGATGCTGGGAAAGATTGAGGGCAGAAGGAGAAGGGGATGACAGAGGATCAAATGGTTGGATGGCATCACCGACTCAATGAACATGGGTCTGGGTGGACTCCGCGAGTTGGTGATGGACAGGGAGTCCTGGCATGCTGTGGTTCATGGGGTCACAAAGAGTCAGACGCCACTGAGCAAGTGAACTGAACTACCTGCCTCCTGAGAAATCTGTATGAGGTCAAGAAGCAGCAATTAGAACTGGACATTGAACAAAAGACTGGTTCCAAAACAGGAAAGAAGTACATCAAGGCTATGTGTTGTCCCCCTGCTTATTTAACTTACATGCAAAGTGCATAATATGAAATGCCGACCTGGATGAAGCACAAGTTGGAATCAAGATATTCGGGAGGAATATCAATAACCTCAAATACAAGATGACCCATCCTTATGGCAGGAAACAAAGAAGAACTAAAGAGCCTCTTGATGAAAGTGCAAGAGGAGAGTTGAAATGTTGGCTTAAAACTCACATTCAGAAAACGAAGATCATGGCATCCAGTCCCATCACTTCATGGCAAATAGAGGCGGAAACAATGGAAACATTGAGATACTTTATTTGGGGGGGAACTCCGAAATCACTGCAGATGGCGACTGCAGCCATGAAATTAAAAGATGCTTGCTCCTTGGAAAAAAAGTTATGACCAACCTAGACAGCATATTAAAAGGCAGAGACATTACCTTGCCAACAAAGTTCTGTCTAATTAAAGCTATGTTTTTTCCAGTAGTCGGTATGAATGTGAGAGTTGGACTATAAAGAAAGCTGAGTGCTGAAGAATTGATAATTTTGAACTGTGGTGTTGGAGAAGACGCTTGAAAGTCCCATGGACTGCAAGGAGATCAAAGCAGTCAATCCTAAAGGAAAGGAGTTGTTAATATTCATTGGAAGGACTGATGCTGAAGCTGAAACTCCAATATTTTTGCCACCGGATGGGAAGAACTGACTCATTGGAAAAGACCCTCATGCTGGGAAAGATTGAAGGCAGGAGGAAAAGGGGATGACAGAGGATGTGATGGTTGGAAGGGATTACCGACTTGATGGTCATGAGTTTGAGTTGGTGATGGACAGGGAAGACTGGCTGCTTCAGTCCGTGGGGTCACAAAATTTCACTTTAAGAATAAAACAATTGGCACTTCCCTGGTGGTCCAGTGACTGAGACACTGAGCTCCTAAAGCAGGAGGCCCATGTTCAATGCCCTGGTCAGAAAACTAGATACCACATGCTGCAATTAAAGATCCTGCTTAGCACAACTAAGACCCAGTGCAGCCAAATAAATTAGTGAATAAAAATATAAATATAAAAAAATAAAACAATTATTTCCTAGCTATGTCAAGTGAAAAAATCCTAGAAAAAAAAAGATTAATAGGAAGGAAAGTCCTTATTACCCAGATTATGCTCTTAAATTGTCATTTTACATTAATAACAATTAGGGATCCTTGAAGAAACGGTTCATTCCAGATCTGGAAAAGGCAGATAACAAGGGTATGTGCATAGAATATTCTGGAAGGATACACAGAAACACGTTAATAACCATTATTGTTGGGGAGGAGTAGGTGAAATTGAGTGGCTTGGTGACATTGTAGACAGTACACTTTTATAGTACACTTCTATCCTTTTTTGAATTTGTGCATTCTTTCTTATCAGCATGATAAACTTATTTGGAGAGATAAATTCTTGCTTATTGTTGTTGTCTGCCTGAAAGCGGGTATTACTTGAGGTTGAGTTTAGCAAGATTAATACATATAATGTGATTAAGTAAATGACATTGTAGTGTCATATGTGTGCTTTAAAGTATACTTATTAACTTCTTTATTGGATCTACAAAAGTAAACATTACCTGCTAATAGGTTACTACCTGATTAGCACAAGAAAAAATTTGGATAATTTAGTATGAACCTTTGGGAATCAAATAATAATTAAAATATCCTTTGCAAATTAATCAAGTGATATTATAGATAAAAATAATGTCCTATTTCTGAATTTGAGGAATGAATGGATTACTTAAGCAATCATGTATCAATAAACATTTATTTTAACATTGTGAAAATAATAGTAACAAGATGGACATGATCCATGAATTCATAGATCTTATGACCAAGTTGGAAAAGCAGATTAAAGATAACAATTGACAATATAAATTATGAAAGTGCTATGAAAAAATAATCTTATGGAGAGTATCAGTACTAGAGGGACAAACTTACTTTAGATAAGAAACCTAAAGGATAAGGAGAAGTAGCTTTTAAATAACTGGAGGTAAAAACAGGAGAAGCAGCCTTCAGGGAGAAAGGAGCTTGGATTTTTTTTTTAACAAAAATTTATTTTAATTGGAGCTTGGATTTTTAAAGAATTGAAAAAAAAAAAGATTAGTTAACCTGTATTGTTGAAGTATAAAATTTCTATATGGAGCATCTGGGAAATTTTTGATGCCATTTACTAAATATGGAGATTTAAATATGTTTTAGATCTTGAGATATAAATTTGGAAACTATAAGCAAAAAGATAGATCAGTTATAAGGAGAAGAAAGAAAAGGAGGCTTTCTTTAAAGCTGTGTTGTCCAGTATCGTAGCCATTAGTGTCAAATGGCTCTTCAGATTTAAATTAATTAAGACTGCATCAAACAATGTATGTCTTCACCAATACTGGCCACATTCCAAATACTCAACAGCCATATGTGGTTGGTTGATGTTGTTTAATCACTAAATGGTGTCTGTTTTGCAACCCCATGGACATGGCCCACCAGGCTTCTCTGTCCATGGGATTTCCCAAGCAAGATACTGGAATGGGTTGCCATTTCCTTCCCCAGGGGATCTTCCTGACCCCCAGGGATCAAACCTGAATCTCCTTCATTGACAGATGGATTCTTTACCACTGAGTCACCAGGGAAGCCCATATGTGGTTAGTAGCAGCCATAATAATATTGATATATATATATATATATATATATATATATATATATATGAACTGGAGAAGGCAATGGCACCCCACTCCAGTACTCTTGCCTGGAAAATCCTATGGACAGAGGAGCCTGGAAGGCTGCAGTCCATGGGGTCGCTGAGGTTTGGACACAACCGAGTGGCTTCACTTTCAGTTTTCACTTTCATGCACTGGAGAAGGAAATGGCAACCCACTCCAGTGTTCTTGCCTGGAGAATCCTAGGGACGGTGGAGCCTGGTGGGCTGCCGTCTATGGGGTCGCACAGAGTCGGACACGACTGAAGTGACTTAGCAGCAGCAGCATATATATAAACATTTCCATCATTGCAGAAAGTTATGTTGCACAGTAGGGTAGACCCCTGAGAAACACTAAGTTCTGGTTAGGCACAAATGTCTGCAGAATATGAAGGAGCAGTGAAAAAGGAGGAAAGCTAAGAACATGTTTTAAGACACAGCAAATGGTCAACTGTGTTAAATGTTGTTAAGAGGTAAAGTCAGGGGAGAACTAAAAAGTATCCTTTAGATTTCCTACCATGTAGTTTATTGGTAACATGATGTGAGAACTTGCCCAAGAGGACCAGATTTGACTGGGTTTAAAAGTGAGTAGCATATTGAAAAGCAGAGACATTACTTTGCCAACAAAGGTCCATCTAGTCAAGCCTATGGTTTTTCCAGTAGTCATGTATGGATGTGAGAGATGGACTGTGAAGGAAGCTGAGCACCGAAGAATTGATGCTTTTGAACTGTGGTGTTGAAGACTCTTGCGAGTCCCTTGGACTGCAAGGAGATCCAACCAGTCCATTCTAAAGATCAGTCCTGGGTGTACTTTGGAAGGAGTGATGCTAAAGCTGAAACTCCAGTCTTTGGCCACCTCATGTGAAGAGTTGACTCATTGGAAAAGACTCTGATGCTGGGAGGGATTGGGGGCAGGAGGAAAAGGGGACGACAGAGGATGAGAAGGCTGGATGGCATCACTGACTCGATGGACGCAAGTCTGAGTGAACTCCGGGAGTTAGTGATGGACAGGGAGGCCTGGCGTGCTGCGATTCATGGGGTTGCAAGGAGTCGGACACAACTGAGCTACTGAACTGAACTGAAAAGTGAGTAGAAAGTGAAGAAATGAAGGTAGTACATTTTGTCAGGTTTCAGAGAAGCTTGGTTAGACAGTGAAGCAATTAAATCTGAAAAGGTATATAACAGCTTAAAATTTTTGACATATATAGTTATAAACAAACACTTATATACATGTATATGCATATATATGTGTCTATCAGATTATAATGTAAGCTCCTTGAAAGAATGAACTTTGGTATCTCATTGGTTCATCTTTTTAAATTTTATTTTATATTGCAAGAGATTTCTGAATATTAATTTTGTATCCTGCAAGTTTACCAAATTCATCGATGAGCTCTACTAGTTTTGTGGTGGCATCGTTTGAATTTTCTGTGTATAGTATCATGTCATCTTCAAACAGTGACAGTTTTATGTGTTCTTTTCCTGTTTGAATTCCTTGCATTTTTTTTTTCTTCTGTGATTTCCATGGCTAGGACTTCCTAAACTGTTTTAAATAAAAGTGACTAGAGTGTACAATCTTGTCTCATTTCTGATGTTACAGGAAGTGTTTTCAGTTTTCACCATTGAGTATGATAGTAGCTGTGGGTTTGTCATATATGGCTTTTATTATGTTGACATCATGTTCCTCTATGCCAACTTTCTAGACAGGTTTTATCATAAATGAGTATTGGAAGAACTCCCTGGTAGTCCAGTGGTTAAGACTCCATGCTTCCAGTGCAGGGGATGCAAGTTCAATCCATGGTCAGGGAACCAAGATCCCACAAGCTTTGTGACTTGGCCAAAAAATTAAATAAGTAAATCGGTTTGGGTTTTTTCAAAGCTTTCTCTGCAGCTGTTGAGATGATCATGTTATTTTTATTCTTCTGTTTGTTTCTGTGGTATATCACACTGATTTGTGAATATTAGAGAATCCTTACATTCCTTAGATTAATCCCACTTGATCATGGTGTATGATCCTTATAATGTATTGTTGGATTTGACTTGCTAGTATTTTGTTGAGGATTTTTGTATTCATTAGCGATGTGTGCTAACTTGCTTCAGTTGTGTCTGACTCTCTGTGACCCCGTGGAGTGTAGCCTGCCAGGCCCCTCTGTCCATGGTGTTTTCCAAGTAAGAATACTATAGTGGGTTGCCATTTCCTTCTTCAGGGAATCTTCCTAACTCAGGGATGGAACCCACATCTCTTACATATCCTGCATTGGTAGGCGGGTTCTTTACCACTAATGCCACCTGGGATACTGACCTATAATTTTGTGGGTTTTTTTGTGGTATCTTTCTTTGGTTTTCATATCAGGGTAACTGCCTCATAGAATGAGTCTGGGAGTACTCCTTCCTCTGCAGTTTTTTAGAAGAGTTTCAAAAGTATAAGTATAAATTCTTCTCTAAATATTTGATAGAATTTACCTGTGAGGCCATCTGGTCTTGGACTTTTGTTTGTTGGGAGTTTTTAAATCATACTTTCCATTTCAGTACTTGTAATTGGCCTGTTCATATTTTCCATTTCTTTATGGTTCAGTTTCGGAAGGTTGTACTTTTCTCAGTATTTGTCCTTTTCTCCTAGGTTGTCCATTTTATTGGCATATGGTTGCTTGTAGTAGTCTCTTAACGATCATTTGTACTTCTGTCATGTCCATTGTAACTTCTTTTGCATTTCTAATTTTATTGCTTTGAGCACTCTCTTTTTTTCTTGATGAGTCTGGCTAAAGATTTCTTCATTTTGTTTATCTTATCAATCTTTTCAAAGAACCAGCTTTCAGTTTCATTGATCTTTTCTGTTGTCTTGTTTGTCTCTATTTTATTTATTTCTGTTTTGATCTTTATGATTTCTTTCTTCTGCTAACTTTTAAGTTTTCTTCGTTCCTCTTTCTCTAGTTGCTATAAACTTCCCTCTTAGAGCTGCTTTTGGTGCATTGCATTGGATTTCAGTAGTTCAGTTCAGTTCAGTCGCTCAGTGTTGTGGTTAGAAAAGATGCTTGATGTGATTTCTGTTTTCTTAAATTTATCAAAACTTGCTTTATGACCCAGCCTGTGACCTATCCTGTAGAATGCTGTGTGCGCTTGAGGAAAATGTATATCCTGCTGCTTTCAGATGGAATGCTCTATAAATACCACTTAAATTCATTTGGTTTAATATGTCATTTAAGGCTTGTGTTTCCTTTTTGATTTTCTGTTTGGGTGATCTGTCTGTTGTTGTAAGTGGGGTTTTAAATTCCCCACTATTATTGTATTACTGTCAATTCCTCCTTTAAGGGCTGTTGGCATTTGCCTTATGTATTAAGGTGCTCCTATGTTGAATACATATATATTTACAGTTTTATTTTCTTCTTGGATTGATCCCGTGATCATTATGAAGTGTCCTTTTGTCTCTTGTAAGTATTTTAGTTTATTTTTCTTATCTGAGTTTTGCTACTCCAGTTTTCTTTTGATTTCCATTTGCATGGAATAACTTTCTGCATTCCCTCACTTTCAGTCCATAAGTGTCCCTATGTCTGAAGTGGGTCTCTTCTAGACAGCTTGTTCATGAGTCCTGTTTTTGTATTCATTCAGCCAGTCTATCTTTTGATTGGGGCATTTAATTAATTTATATTTAAAGTAACTATTGATATGTATGTCCTTATTCCCATTTTGTGAATTGTTTTGGGACTGTTTTTGTAGGTCTTTTCCTTCCCTTCCTCTTTTATTCTCTTCTGATTTGATGACTATCTTTAGTGTTGTATGTTTAGTGTTATCTTTAGTGTTATGTTTGGATTGCTTTTTTTTTGGTCTTATCGTAGATTCTTATCTGCAATTACCATGTTTTGATGTAGCAGTCTATATGTAAACAATTTTAAGTCTCTTAATTGCAGATGCATTCCAATATTCTGCATTTGTATTCTCCTCACGACCACTGGTTTTGATATCATATTTTTTGTATAGATGATTTTCTACCTTTACTGTATGTTTGCCTTAACTTGTGAGGTTTCACATTCATAATTTTCTTGTTTCTAGTTATGGCCTTTTCTTTCCCACCTAGAGAATTTCCTTTAGCATTTGTTGTAAAGCTGGTTTGGTGGTGCTAAATTCTCTTAGCTTTTGCTTGTCTGTAATGCTTCTGATTTCTCCATCAAATCTGAATAAGCTTAGCTGGGTATTCTTGATTACAGATTTTTCCTTTTCATCACGTGAAATGTATCCCGCTATTCCCTTCTGGCCTGTCATTGATTCATATTTTAATCCTCTTGCCTTAGGTATATAACCAATGTCTTATGAACATACAAATTAGCCTTCCATCAAAAAGAAACAATTTATAATATTTATTTTATTTTTGTATTCTTGAAATGAGATTCCCATCCTCAAAATTTATATGAATAAATATAAATAAAATATAACATACATAAATATGGAATTCATTCTGATGATCAAGTTTATAGCAATGTTCTGAATACAAATAGAATCTTAGTTTTAAAAGAAAACACTTTATGATGCAGGAGCTTCTTTTTTTTGTTTTTTTTTATTAATTTTTATTTTTTTGGTTTGTTTTGCTTTACAATTTCAACCCCTAACCCCCCACACCCCGGACTGGAGCCTACTTCCGAACCCTCCTCACCTAAACAGAAAACGATGCCTCTTTCCGCTCAGCAAAACACAGGCCTAATCCACCAAGCCAAAGCTTTCCCAAACACCAGGTTCAGAAAACGCGTAGGCCGAGACAGCTGGGACCCGTGAAACGGAGTTGTGTTTTACCTCATGGGCTCAGCAGTCATGTTTTCGCTTCTACGCCCTGTAGAATTCAGCGACCGTAGGGCGCGACTCTGCCCTCCCCGGCGCGCAGTTAGGGTAGAATGCACTGGACCCTTAGTCGTCACTAGATCTGGCGCTGGATCCTCCCCACAGCTCAAAGGCCGGCACCGCTGCCACCGCCGCAGGAGCCGCGGAAACAAAGCGACGCCGCCGCCGCCGCCATTTTGTTGGGCCGAGGCTCAGGCAGCAGAATTGGCGCGTCCTCCCTCTTCCTCTTTCAGTAGCCCATTGGCTGCCTTATCTGCAGTGCAGATTTTTATTGGCTACAAAAATTCACCTTCTTTGGGGGCCTGTTGCTAAGGGGGTCTACGTCATTTGATCCCCTCCGCCTTTTCACTGGGGGTCTAATTCAGCCCCACTGACTTGAAAGTGCTAGTGACGTATTTTGACTTTATTGTGAAAATGCTTTTTAATCCATCCTCTTTTCCTTGACATATTGACAAAACAATAGCAACAACATACGTTTATTGAGCGTTTAATATATACCCACACTATGTGGGTTAGTCCCTGGGTCATGTGGGATTCTGCGAGCCCGTGCACTGGAGCCTGCCTGTCACCTCTGTCAATGGAATTCTCCAGGCAAGAGTACTGGAGTAGGTTGCCTTATCCTTCTCCAGGGGATCTTCCTAACGCAGGGATAGAACCTGGGTCTCCAGCATTGCAATCAGATTAGTTATTGTCTGAGCAACCCAGCACTATCAGTTCAGTTCAGTGGTTCAGTTGTGTCTGACTCTGTGACCCCATGGACTGCAGCACACCAGGATTCTCTGTCATCACCAACTCCTGGAGTTTACTCAAACTCATGTCCGTCAAATCTGTGATGCCATCCAATCATCTCATTCTCTGTTGTCCCCTTCTCCTCCTGCTTTCCCAGCATCAGGGTCTTTTCCAGTGAACCAGTTCTTCGCATCAGATGGCCAAAGTATTGGAGCTTCAGCTTCAGCTTCCTTCCAATGAATATTCAGGACTGTTTTCCTTTAGGATGGACTGGTTGAATCTTCTTGCAGTCCAAGGGACTTTCAAGAGGCTTCTTCAACACCACAATTCAAAAGCATCAATTCTTCGGCACTCAGCTTACTTTATAGTCCAACTCTCATATCCATACATGACTACTAGAAGAACCATGGCTGGGAATAGATGGACCTTTGTCGTCAAAGTAATGTCTCTGCTTTTTAATATGGTGTCTAGGTTTGTCATAACTTTTTTTCCAGGGAGCAAGCATCTCTTAATTTCATGACTGCAGTCACCATCTGCAGTGACTTTGGGGCCCAAGAAAATGTTTACATTGTTTTCCCATCTATTTGCCATGAAGTGATGGGACCAGATGCCATGATCTTCTTTTTAGGAATGTTGAGTTTTAATCCAACTTTTGCGCTCTCCTCTATCACTTTCATGATGAGGCTCCTAGTTCCTCTTCTCTTTCTCCCATAAATGTGGTGGCATCTGCATATCTGAGGTTATTGATATTTCTGCCTGCAATCTTGATTCCAGCTTGTGTCTCATCCAATCGCATTTCGCATGATGTACTCTGCATATAAGTTAAATAAGCAAGATGACAACATATAGCCTTTGCATACACCTTTCCCAATTTGGAACCAGCCCATTGTTTCATTTCTGATTCTAACTGTAGCTTCTTGACGTGCATACAGATTTCTCAGGAGGCAAGTAAGGTGGTCTGGTATTCCACAGTTTATTGTGATCCACACAGTCAAAGGCTCTAACATCAGTGAAGCAGAAGAGATGTTTTTCTGGAATTCTGTTGCTTTTTCTATGATCCAAAGGATGTCGGCAATTTATCTCTGGTTTCTGTGCCTTTTCTAAATCCAGCTTGAACATCTGGAAGTTCTCAGTTCATAAACTGCTGAAGCCTGGCTTGGGGAATTTTGAGCATTACTTTGCTAGCATATGAGATGAATGCAACTGTGTGGTAGTTTGAACATTCTTTGGCATTGCCTTTTCATGGTATTGGAATGAAAACTGACCTTTTCCAGTCCTATGGACTGATCTCCTTCAGAATGGACTGGTTGGATCTCCTTGCAGTCCAAGGGACTCTCAAGAGTCTTCTCCAACACCACAGTTCAAAAGCATCAATTCTTCAGTGCTCAGCTTTCTTTATAGTCCAACTCTCACATCCATACATGACTACTGGGAAAACCATAGCCTTGACTAGATGGACTTTTGTTGGCAAAGTAATGTCTCTGCTTTTTAATATGCTATCTAGGTTGGTTATAACTTTCCTTCCAAGGAGTAAGCATCTTTTAATTTCATTGCTGCAATCACCATCTGCAGTGATTTTGGAGCCCAGAAAAATAAAGTCAGCCACTGTTTCCACTGTTTCCCCATCTATGGTATTGGTATAAGTATATAGAAAATGGAACAGAAAAGAAGGCCCAGAAATAAACCGTTGCATGTATGGCCAAATGATTTTCAACTAAGGTGCCAAGACTAAGAAAGACACAACTAAGAAAGGACAGTCTCTTCAATAAACAGTGTTGGGAAAATAAGATATCCAGCAGCAAAAAGTGATGTAGTACCCTTAGCTTAAAACATATACAAAGATTACCTCAAAATGGCTTAAAGACTTAAACTTGTAAAATTCTTAAAAGAAAACATAGTGGGGAAACTTCAGGTCATTAGATTCAGCAACTGATTTCTTAAATGTGACCGCAAAACACAAGCAATACAAGTAAAATAGATAAATAGGGCCATATAAGATTTTAAATTTTATGCACATCAAAGGAAACTATCAACAGTGTGAAATGGCATCCTACAGAATGGAAGAAAATATTTGCAAATCCTATATGCAATAAGGGTTTATATTCAGAACATGTAAGGAACTTTTACAACTAAACAATAACAACAAATAAAAAATTTAAAAAGTTCAAAGGATGGAAGAGGAAAAAGCAACCCACTCCAGTATTCTTGCCTGGAAAATTCCATGGATAGAGAAGCCTGGCAGGCTACAGTCCATGAGGTTGCAAAGAATCAGACACAATGGAGTGACTGAGCACACAGGCACACATAACTGTTTTATTCCTGGTAGTGTGGAGATCTTATAGCAAAGAATTGTAATTTATGTGCATTTTAATCTTTATTATTCAAAATGAGAAATAACATAAATTAGATTGGTACCTTTCTGTTCTAACTGGAACTTGTGAAGGTGGAAGAAATTTATTGATACAGTGACATTATGATGAGATTACAAAGTTATGTACCTTAAATATTACTTGCAGCTACTCATCATTCACTGAGTAAAGGGGAAGGAGGTAAGGCAGGGCTGGGGCAGCTCACATTTATTAAATTTCTACTCTGTTGCGCATGTGCTAGACACATCTACATGTATGCTTTCATTTTTAATATGTGAGGAAATGTAACAGTACAGGAAGTAGAGCAAAGACAAGAAGCACTATGCACAAATTTATCTCTTTTTTTGTATAGATGGTCTACATTTTAAACTTTTTATATTCTTTTTCATCCACTTTTGGGCAACCAAATCTTTTGATTGTTCCCAGCTCTCTGAGTCACAATTACCTGGGATTGCTGTGTAGCGCTTATGTGACCAGAGGGACATTTAGTGGGTTTTTTATCGGTGGGGAGGGGGAACTGGAGAATTAGACTTTAAGTCCTCAGAAGACTATAGTTAATGGTAGTGTATTATACACTTTAAATTTTGCTAAGAGGGTAGCTCTTAGTTATGTGCTCTTGCTGCAAAAACATTTTTATTTGGAAAAAAAGTGGGGTGGGAGACACAAAAGGAAACTTTTATAGGTGATGAATAAGTTTATGGCTTTAATTGTAGTCTCACAGTTGTATGTTTATCTCCAGACTTGCTGAGTTTGATACATTAAATATGTACAGCCTTTTGTATGTGAATCATATCCAATAAAGTGGTTTTTAAAAAAACTTTTTTAAAAAATGGTCAAAGGAATTGAAAATAGCAAGGAAAGACAAGAAAGCCTTCTTCAATAAACAATGCAAAGAAATAGAGGGAAACAACAGAAAGGGAAAGACTAGAGATCTCTTCAAGAAAATAGGAAATATCAAAGGAAAATTTAATGAAAGATGGGCACAGTAAAGGACAGAAAAAGTAAAGATAATAAAAGCAGAAGAAATCAAGAAGAGACTGAGAAAATACACAGAAGAACTGTAAAAAAAAGTCTTAATGACCTGTATAACCATGATGGTGTGGTCACTCACGCAGAGCCAGACATTCTGGAGTGTGAAATCAAGTGGGCCTTAGAAAGCACGGCTGTCAATAAAGCTAATGAAGGCAATGTAATCCCAGCAGAGCTATTTAATACCCTAAAAGATGATACTATCAAAGTGCTGCACTCACTATATCACAAATTTGAAAAACCCAGCAGTGGCCACAGGACTGGAAAAGGCCAGTCCTCATCCCAATTCCCAAGAAGGGCAGTACTAAAGAATGTTCAAACCACCAGACAGTTGACCCATCTCCCATGATGATAAGGTTATGTTCAAAATCCTACATGCTAGGCTTCAGCATTATGTGGACTGAGAACTTTCAGATGTCCAACCTTGCTTTAAAAAAGGCAGAGAAATCAGAGATCAAATTGCCAACATTTACTGAATCATAGAGAAAGCAGGGAATGCCAGAAAAACATCTACCTCTGTTTCATTGACTACACTAAAGCCTTTGACTGTGTGGATCATCTACCTCTGTTTCATTGACTACACTAAAGCCTTTGACTGTGTGAATCATAACAAACTGTGGAAAACTCTCAGTAAGAGATAGGAATCATTTCAGTTCAGTCATTCAGTCATGTCCAACTCTGAGACTCCATGGACTGCAGCATGCCAGGCTCCCCTGTCCATCATCAACCCCCGGAGCTTGCTCAGATCATGTCAGTGATGCCATCCAACCATCTCATCTTCTGTTATTCCCTTCTCCTCCAGCCTTCAATCTTTCGGAGCATCAGGGTATTTTCCAATGAATCCGTTCTTCATATCAGATGGCCAAAGTATTAGAGCTTCAGCTTCAGCATCTGCCCTTCCAATGAATATTCAGGATTGATTTCCTTCAGGATGGACTGGTTTGATCTTCTTGCTGTCCAAAGGACTCTTAATAGTCTTCTCCAACACCACAATTCAAAAGCATCAATTCTTTGGCACTCAGATTTCATTATGGTCCAACTCTCACATCCATACACGACTCCTGATCGCTTTGACTAGACGGACCTTTGTCAGTAAAGTGATGTCTCTGCTTTTTAATATGCTGTCTAGGCTTGTCATAGCTTTTCTTCCAAGGAGCTAGCATCTTTTAATTTCATGTTTGTAACATTGTACAGGAAACAGTGATCAAAACCATCCCCCAAAATAAGAAATACAAGAAGGCAAAGTGGTTGTCTGAGGAGGCCTTACAAATAGCTGAGAAAAGAAGAGAAGTGAAAGACAAAGAGATTGGAATACCAGACCAGCTCACCTGTCTCCTGTGAAACCTGTGTGTGGGTCAATAAGCAACAATCTGAGTCCTGTATGGAACAACTGGTTCAGGATTGACAAAAGAGTATAACAAGGCTATTTTTATTGTCACCCTGTTTATTTAACTTATACACAGAGCACATTATGAGAAATGCTGGGCTGGATGAGTTACAAGCTGGAATCAAGATTGCCAGGAGAAATATCAACAAACCCAGATATGCAGATGATACCACTCTAACAACAGAAAGTGAAGAGGAACTAAAAAGCCTCTTGATGAGGCTGAAGGAGGAGAATGAAAAAGCCAGCATAAAACTAAATATAAAAAAAAAAAAACTAAGATCATGGCATCCAGCCCCATCTCTTCATGGCAAATAGAAGGGTAAAATGTAGAAGCAGTGACAGATTTCTTCTTCTTGGGCTCTAAAATCACTACAGATGGTCCTTCAGCCATGAAATTAGGAGATGATTGCTTCTTGGCAGGAAAGCTATGACAAACCTAGACAGTATGTTAAAAAGCAAAGACATCACTTGGCAGACAAAGGTCCATATAGTCAAGGCTGTTGTCTTTCCAGTAGTCGTGTACGGTTTTGAGAGCTGGACCATGAAGAAGGCAGAGCACCGAAGAACTGGTGCTTCTGAACTGTGCTTCTGAACTGTGGTGCTGGAGAAGACTCTTCAGAGTCCCTTGGACTGCAAGGAGACCAAATCAGTCAATCTTAAAGGAAATCAACCCTGAATACTCATTGGAAGGACTGATGCTGAAGCTGAAGCTCCAATACCTTGGCCATCTGATACAAACAGCTGACTCATTGGAAAAGACCTTGATGCTAGGAAAGATTGAAAGCAGAAGAAGAGGGCAATAAAGAATGAGATAGCTGGATGGCATCACCGATGCAATGAAAATGAACTTGGGCAAACTCCAGGAGGTGGTGAGAGACAGGAAAGCCTGGCATGCTGCAGTCCATGGAGATGCAAAGACTCAGACACAACTTGGCAAATGAACAACAAAGGAATTGAATAGGTGATTTTCTAAAGAAGATATACACATGGCCAACAAACAGAAAAACACGCTCAACACCACCAATCATAAGAGAAATTCAAGGGACTTCCCAGATGGTATAGTGGCTAGGACTCTGTGTTCCCAACGGAGGGGCCCCAGGTTCAATTTTTAGTCAGAGAACTGGATCTCACATGCTGAAACTAAAAGACCAGGTGAAAACAAATAAATAAAAAATGTTGTAAGTGTGGTCAAAACTCCTTAAAAAAAATAAATGCTGGTAAGGATGTGGTATAAAGATCCTCCTTGTGCACTGTTACTGGGAATATAAAATGGTGAAGCTGCTATTGAAAACAATATGGAGGGTCCTCAAAAAGTTTAAAAGAGAATTACCATATGATCCAACAATTTCACTTCTGGGTATATACCCAAAATAATCAACAGGATCTTGAACAGGTAAATACCCCTGATATTCACTGTAGAATTATTCACATTAGTTAGGGGGTGTGAGCAATGCAAATGCACGTTGGCACATCAATGGATAAAGAAAATGGAATATTATGCAGCCTTAAAAAGGAAATTTTTTTCATACCCTGCATAGATGAACCTTGAGGATATTATGCTAAGCAAAATGTCAGTCATAAAGGTCAAACACTGTGTGATTCCACTCATATGAAGTATTTAAATTTCTTTTTTCATTTTATTTTTTTTGCCACACTACTTGGCATGTGGGATCTAAGTTCCTCAAGCAGGGACTGAACTAGTGTCCCCTGCAGAGGAATCATGTAGTCTTAACCACTGGACCACCAGGGAAGTTCCATATGAAGTATTTTAAATAGTCAAATCAAATAAATAGAATGTAGAAAGGTGATTGAAAGGATTGGGGAGATGGGTAGGAGAGAGGGGCATTCGTTTTTAATAGGTATAATGTTTCAATCTTTCAAGGTTAAATAGTCCTAGAGACCACAACAATTTAAGTATACTCAACACTACTGAATGCTACACTTAAACTGGTAAATTTAATATTCTATGCTTTTAAACCACAATAAAATACTTTTTAAAAAAGATATACATGTGCATACATGTGATTTTTTCTAGTTATATTGTTAAATTAAAAAAAAAAGCAAGTTGCATAACACTGTATTTTAATACTTGT
>SJXQ01009257.1:0-17428 GCA_006408695.1 Aepyceros melampus | reverse complement strand
TGTGATGGAGAGTGAGGGGGCTTCCCAGGTAGCACTAGTGGTAATGAACCTGCTCGCCAATGCAAGAGACAAGAAAAGTGGGTTTGATCCCTCACTCGGGAAGATACCCTGGAGGAGGACAGGGCAACCTACTCCAATATTCTTGCCTGGAGAATTCCATGGACAAAGGAGCCTGGCAGGCTACAGTCCATAGAGTTGCAAAGAATTGGACACGACTGAAGTGACTTAGCATGCATGCATGAAAGTGAGGGGAAGAGAAAGAGCCACAGAGTGATAGTGAGAGAGGATAAGAAGCAAAATAACTCTGAAAGAATGAAAATTATACTTAATAATAGTGATTACCTGGGGAAGGTAATCAGGAAGCAGGGGGAACAGGACAGGATGAAACTTCACTATACTTCACTATATACTCTTTATTCCTTTATATTTTATCACTATGTGTGGGTATATTTCCTGTTCAAAAAATGAATGTTAATTGAAAATGAAGACAGTGTGATATTGGTAAAAGAACAGACAAATAGATCAATGGAGGAACAGAGAGCCTAGAAATAATCCCACACAACTAGAGTCAATTGATATATGACAAAGGACCAAAGCCAATACAGTGGAAGAAAGAAAAGTCTTCAACAAAAGGAATTAGCAGAGTTGAACATCCACATGCAAAGTATGTGAGTCTAGACACAGACCTTACAAATTTCACAAGAATGAACTCAAAGTAGATCATAAATCTAAATTAAAAGCACAAAACTATCAAATGTCTATAAGATAAAATAGAAACTCTAGATGACCATGAGTTTGGCAATGACTTCTTAAATACAACAGAAAAAGTATGATTCATGAAAGAAAAATTGGTAACTTGGACTTTATTATAACTAAAAACTTCTACTCTACAAAAGACACTGCTAAGAGAATGAAAAAATTAGCCACAGACTGGGCGTAAATATTTGCAAAACATATCTGATAAAGGACTGATATCCAAAATACACAAAGAACTCTTACAATTCAACAGTAAGAAAACAAAGCCTAATTTTAAAATGGTCAAAAGAATCAAAGAGACACCTCATCAAAGAAGATATAATGATAGCAAATAAGCTTATGAAAAAAATGCTCAACACATAACATTCAGTTCAGTTCAGTCGCTCAGTCGTGTCCGACTCTTTGGGAACCCATGAATCGCAGCACGCCAGGCCTCCCTGTCCATCACTAACTCCTGGAGTTCACTCAAACTCACGTCTATCGAGTCGGTGATTCCATCCAGCCATTTCATCCTCTGTCATCCCCTTCTCCTCCTGCCCCCAATCCCTCCCAGCATCAGAGTCTTTTCCAATAAGTCAACTCTTCGCATGAGGTGGTCAAAGTATTGGAGTTTCAGCTTTAGCGTCATTCCTTCCAAAGAACACCCAGGGCTGATCTCCTTCAGAATGGACTGATTGGATCTTCTTGCAGTCCAAGGGACTCTCAAAGTCTTCTCCAACACCACAGCTCAAAAGCATCAATTCTTCGGCACTCAGCCTTCTTCTCAGTCCAACTCTCACATCCATACATGACCACTGGAAAAACCATAGCCTTAGGGAGTTGCAAATTAAAAGAACAATGTGATACCACTACATAGTTATTAGAATGGCTAAAATCCAAAACACTGATTACACCAAAAGCTAATGATAACATGGAGCAACAGAAACTTGCATTCATGGAAAATGGTGCAGCCACTTTGGAAAGTTTCTTACTAGAATTAAAGTTAAAAATACTTTTACCATATGACACCATACTTGCAAGAATGAATGCATGAATGAATTGAAAACTGACATCCAGACAAAAACCTGCACACAGATGTTTATATCAACTTTATTCATAGTTGCCAAAACCTGGAAGCAACCAAGATGTCCTTCACTAGGCTGTGGTACAACAATACAGTGGTATATCATTCAGTCCTGAAAGAAATTAGATATCAAGCAATGAAAATACATGGGGGAAACATAAAAGCCTATTACTAAGGGAAAGAAGCCAGTCTGGAAAGGCTATATACTGGGACATCCCTGGAAGTTGATAGTTAAGACTCCTTGCTTCCAATGCAGGGGGCATGCGTTTGATCTTTGCTTGGGAAATTAAGATCCCACATCCCTTGTGCCATGGCCAAATAAAATAATGAAAAACAAAAATGAAAACATTTTCAACTGTTTAAAAATTATCAAAAAAATATAAAGGCTATATACTGTATGATTCCAACTATCTGATATTCTAAAAAAGGCAAACTTGTGGAGACAGTAAAAGGATCAGTGGTTGTCAGGGTTTGTTGGGGGAGGGATAAATGAATAGGAAGACCACAGAGGATTTTCAGAGCAATGAAAATATTTGGTATAGTACTATAGTGCAAAGAAATAGAGGAAAACAATAGACTGGGAAAGACTAGAGATCTCTTCAAGAAAATTAAAGATACCAAGAGAACATTTCATGCAAAGATGGGCTCAATAAAGCACAGAAGTGGTATGGACCTGACAGAAGCAGAAGATATTAAGAAGAGGTGGCAAGAATACACAGAAGAACTATACAAAAAAGATCTTCACAACCCAGATATTCATGATGGTGTGATCACTCACCTAGAGCCAGACATCCTGAAATGTGAAATTAAGTGGGCCTTAGGAAGCATCACTACAAACAAAGCTAGTGGAGGTGATGGAGTTCCAGTTGAGCTATTTCAAATCCTAAAAGATAATGCTATGAAAGCAAGTTTGGAAAACTCAGCAATGGCCACAGGACTGGAAAAGGTCAGTTTTCATTCCAATCCCTAAGAAAGGCAATGCCAACGAATGCTCAAACTACTGCACAATTGTACTCATCTCACATGGTAGGAAAGTCATGCTCAAAATTCCCCAAGCCAGGTTTCAACAGTACTTGAACCGTGAACTTCCAGATGTTCAAGCTGGTTTTAGAAAAGGCAGAGGAACCAGAGATCAAATTGCCAACATCTGCTGGATCATCAAAAAAGCAAGAGAGTTCCAGAAAAACATCTATTTCTGCTTTATTGACTATGCCAAAGCCTTTGACTGTGTGATACAGACCACCTGACTGCCTCTTAAGAAATCTGTATAGAGGTCAGGAAGCAACAGTTAGAACTGGACGTGGAACAACAGACTGGTTCCAAACAGGAAAAGAAGTACATCAAGGCTGTATACTGTCACCTTGCTTATTTAATTTCTATGCAGAGTACATCATGAGAAACGCTGGGCTGGATGAAGCACAAGCTGGAATCAAGGTTGCTAAGAGAAATATCAATAATCTCAGATATGCAGATGACACCACTCTTGTGGCAGAAAACGAAGAACTAAAGAGCTTCTTGATAAAAGTGAAAGAGGACAGTGATAAAGTTGCCTTAAAGGTCAACATTCAGAAAACTTTTATTGTAACATCTGGCCCCATCATTTCATGGCAAATAGATGGGAAAACAATGAAAAGAGTGAGAGACTTTATTTTGGGGGTTCCAAAATCACTGCTGATGGTGACTGCAGCCATGAAATTCAAAGACGCTTACTCCTTGGAAGAAAAGTTATGACCAACCTAGATAGCTTATTCAAAAGCAGAGACATTACTTTGCCAACAAAGGTCTGTCTAGTCAAGGCTATTGTTTTTCCAGTAGTCATGTATGGATGTGAGAGTTGGACTGTGAAGAAAGCTGAGCGCTGAAGAATTGATGCTTTTGAACTGTGGTGTTGGAGAAGACTCTTGAGAGTCCCTGGGACTGCAAGGAGATCCAACCAGTCCATTCTAAAGATCATCCCTGGGTGTTCTTTGGAAGGAATGATGCTAAAGCTGAAACTCCAATACTTTGGCCACCTGATGCAAAGAACTGACTCATTTGAAAAGATACTGATGCTGGAAAAGATTGAAGGTGGAGGAGAAGGGGATCACAGAGGATGAGATGGTTTAATGGCATCACCGACTCAATGGACATGAGTTTGAGTAAACTCCAGGAGTTGGTGATGGACAGGGAGGCCTGGCGTGCTGCAATCCATGGGATCGCAAAGAGTCGGACACAACTGAGTAACTGAACTGAACTGACTGACTATAATAGTAGATACATATTATACATTGTTCAAACTCATAGAATGTACAACACCAAGAGTGAACCCTAATGTAACTTATGGATTCTGGGTGATAATGATGTGTCAATGTAGGTTTATCAATTATCACAAGAATATCACACTAATTCAAATAATAATAGGAGAAACTGGGGGAGAAGATAAGGTGATGTATGACAAAGCTCTGTTTTCCTGCAAAACTAAAACTGCTTGAAATATAAATTCCATTTAAAATTAATATAATTAAAAATCATAAAATAGCAATTCATTTTTTCTCATAGATCTGTCTAGTTTTTTTATTATTTATTTTTGGCTGTGCTTGGTTTTTGTTGCTGTATGAGTTTTTCTCTAGTTGTGGTCAGCAGGGGGTACTCTCTAGTTGTGATGTGCAGTCTTATTTTGGTGACTTATAGCATAGGCTCGGAGAAGGCAATGGCAACCCACTCCAATACTCTTGCCTGGAAACTCCGATGGATGGAGGAGCCTGGGAGGCTACAGTCCATCGGGTTGCGAAGAGTCAGACATGACTGAGCAACTTCACTTTCACTTTTCACTTTCATGCATTGGAGAAGGAAATGACAACCCACTCCAGCGTTCTTGCCTGGGGAATCCCAAGGATGGAGGAGAATTGTAGGCTGCCGTCTACAGGGTCGCACAGAGTCGGACACGACTGAAGCGACGCAGCAGCAGCAGCAGCAGCAGCATACATAGCGTAGGCTCAGTAGTTGCGGTGCATGGGCTTAGTTGCTCCTCGACATGTGGGATCTTCTAGGACTAAGGATTGAACATGTGTCTCCTGCACTGGTAGGCAGATTGTTTACCACGGAGCCATGAGGGAAACCCCTGTCTAGTTTTTGTTTTTAATTTTTTTTTAACATAAAATAACCTCTCCATTCACATTATGAAAATTATATGGAAGAACAGAATATTGAAAAGTAAACCAGGGAAAATCTTCGTTATAAAATAAATGAGTCATGGAGTTGTAATGTATACCATGATGACTATAGTTCATAATACTGTATTGCATATTTGAGCTTGTTAAGACTAAATCTTGAAAGTTCTCATCACGTGAAAAGAAATGGTAACTACATTTGTTGATGGATACCAATTAGACTTATTGTGGTGATCATTTTACAATATCCCAAAATATCAAATCATATTGTTCACCTGAAACTAATATTGTATGTCAGTTTTACCTCAATTTTAAGAAGTATAACAGACAAGATTAATCTTATAGCTTCAAATGAAATAATGTTTCTTTCTCATAAACCAATGGGAGTTGAATAAATTGTGCAATATTTTATGAAGAATCTAAACCTAAGGCAATTTAATAATTTGCTGGTGTCTTTAAAAAGCTAATATTTTATTTGCTGATTTTCTCTGTTGTTTTTCTATTCTCTATTTTGTGTATCTGCATTCTAATCTAATTTTTAGCATTTCTTTCCTTCTGCTAAATTTGGGTATAACTTCTTCTGTAAATCTTCTATATCTAGTTTCTACTATACCTATAGTTTCTTAATTTCTTTGTAGTTATCCAATCGCTAACTTGTGTCAAATTATGTCCTCTTTTCTAGAAGTTGTAATGTTAGGTTATTGATTTGAGATTGATTTTATATTTTTCTTCTTTTTAATGTAGGCATTTACAGATATAAATTTTCCCTCTGTTATGCTTTCACTGTATTCCATGTTTTTGTATGTTCTTGTTTCACTCATTTCAAAGTATTTTATAATTTCCTTTGTGGTTTCTTCTTGACTCATTGATTGTTTAATATTATACTATTAATACTATTCTACATATTCATGAATTTTACAAATTTTCTTTTGTTATTAATTTCTGGTTTTGTTACATTGTAATCATGGAAGATATTTAGTATGATTTCAATCTTTAACATTTATGTTTATTATTACCATACTGTCTTGTTGACCCCTTAATTGATACATAATGTCATTTTTTTGTCTCATAAAAATTTTTAATTTAAAGTCTATTTTTCCTGATATCAATACAGCTACACAAGCTCCCTTTGGTTACTATATTTTACATGGAATATCTTTTTCCTCCTTTAATTTTTGATGTATTTGTATCTGCATCTAAAGTGAATCTCAAGGGAGAGGACATACATATACTGATAGCCAATTCATGTTGATATATGGCAATTATCCTCCAATTAAAAATAATTTTTAAAATAAAGTGATCAGTTCTAATGAGGTGGGTGACACTGGAGCCGATTATAGTGAAGTAAGCCAGAAAGAAAAACACCAATACAGTATACTCACACATATATATGGAATTTAGAATGATGGTAATGATAAACCTGTACGCAAGACAGCAAAAGAGACACAGATGTATAGAACGGCCTTTTGGACTCTGTGGGAGAGGGAGAGGGTGGGATGGGTTGGCAGAGTGGCAGTGTAACATGTGTGATATCATAAGTGAAACAAATCGCCAGTCCAGGTTTGATGCAGGATGCAGGATGCTTGGGACTGATGCACGGGGATAATCCAGAGAGAAGGTGTGGGGCGGGAGGGGGGAGTTGGGGGTCGGGATTGGGAGTTCATGTACACTCGTGGCTGATTCATGTCAATGTATAGCAAAACGAATACAGTATTGTAAAGCAAAACAAACTAAAAAATAAAAATCAATTAAAAATAAAATAAAATAAAGTGAGTCTTCTACTCACAGACTTAGAAAAAGAACTTATGGTTGCAAGAAGGAAGGGATAATTATAGACTTTGACAAGCTCATGTACACACTGCTATATTTAAAATGGATAACCAAAAAGGCCTTATCATATAGCACGTGGAACTCTGTTCGATGTTATGTGGCAGCCTGGATAGGAGAGGGGTTTGGGGGGAGAATGGATACATTTGTTGTAGGAAGGGACTCCCTTCCAGGGCTCAAAAGCTCACTCAGAAATGAATTGTCCAAGGAGACACATGTGCTGACAAAGCAAGAGATTTTATTGGGGAGGGGCACCCAGGCAGAGAGCAGTAGGGTAAGGGATCCCAAGAGAACTGCTCTGCCACATGGCTCACAGTCTCGGGTTTTATGGTGATGGGATTAGTTTCCAGGTTGTCTTTGGCCAATTACTCTAATTCAGAGGCCTTCCTGGTGGCCCACGCATTGCTCAGCCAAGATGGACTCCAGCGAGGATTCTGAGAGGTGGATGGACACGTGGTGTCACCTTTTGACCCTTCCTGAACTCTTCCACTTGGTGGTGGCTTATTAGTTTCATGTTCCTTACCAGGACCTCCTGTCGTAAAACAAGTCATGCACATAGTAACTATGGTGCCTAGCCAGGGTGAGCAGTTTCAGTCAGTGTACTTCCCCTAACACATGTATATGTATGGCTGAGTCCCTTTGCTGTTCACCTGAAAATAACACAACATTTTTAATTGGTTGTACACCAATACAAAATATTAATAGGAAGTTTAAAGTTCAGAAAAATAAATAAATAGAGTCTCTTCTCACAGATATAGAGAACAAACTAATGGTTACCAGTGTGAGAAAGAAGCTGAAAAGGGCACTTCAAAGGTAGGGGATTAAGAGGTATAAGCTATTCTGTATAAAATAAGCTACAAGAATATATTTTACAACTTGGGAAATATAGCAAATATTTTACAATAACTATCAGTCAGTTCAGTTCAGTCGCTCAGTCGTGTCCGACTCTTTGCAACCCCATGAATCGCAGCACGCCAGGCCTCCTTGTTCATCACCAACTCCCGGAGTTCACTCAGGCTCACGTCCATTGAGTCCCTGATGCCACCCAGCCATCTCATCCTCGGTCGTCCCCTTCTCCTCCTGCCCCCAATTCCTCCCAGCATCAGGGTCTTTCCCAATGAGTCAACACTTTGCATGAGGTGGCCAAAGTACTGGAGCTTCAGTTTTAGCATCATTCCTTCCAAAGAAATTCCAGGGTTGATCTCCTTCAGAATGGACTGGTTGGATCTCCTTGCAGTCCAAGGGACTCTCAAGAGTCTTCTCCAACACCACAGCTCAAAAGCATCAATTCTTCGGCGCTCAGCCTTCTTCACAGTCCAACTCTCACATCCATACATGACCACAGGAAAAAACCATAGCCTTGACTAGACGGACCTTAGTCGGCAAAGTAATGTCTCTGCTTTTGAATATACTATCTAGGTTGGTCATAACTTTTCTTCCAAGGAGTAAGCGCCTTTTAATTTCATGGCTGCAGTCACCATCTGCAGTGATTTTGGAGCCCAAAAAAACAAAGTCTGACACTGTTTCTACTGTTTCCCCATCTATTTCCCATGAAGTGATGGGGCCAGATGCCATGATCTTCGTTTTCTGAATGTTGAGCTTTAAGCCAACTTTTTCACTCTCCTCTTTCACTTTCAACAAGAGGCTTTTTAGCTCCTCCTCACTTTCTGCCATAAGGGTGGTGTCATCTGCATATCTGAGGTTATTGATATTTCTCCCAGCAATCTTGATTCCAGCTTGTGTTTCTTCCAGTCCGTGTTTCTCATGATGTACTCTGCATATAAGTTAAATAAGCAGGGTGACAATATACAGCCTTGACGTACTCCTTTTCCTATTTGGAACCAGTCTGTTGTTCCATGTCCAGTTCTAACTGTTGCTTCCTGACCTGCATACACATTTCTCAAGAGGCAGGTCAGGTGGTCTGGTATTCCCATCTCTTTCAGAATTTTCCACAGTTTACTGTGATCCACACAGTCAAAGGCTTTGGCATAGTCAATAAACTATAAATAAAGTATAATCATTAACAGTTGTGAATCACTATATTCTACACACCTGTAATAGAGATGAGAATACCAGACAACCTTACCTGTCTTCTGAGAAAGCTGCATGCAGGTCAAGAAGCAACCATTAGAACCAGGCATGGAACAACTGACTAGTTCAAAATTGGGAAAGGAGTATGACAAGGCTGTATATTGTTACCCTGCTTATTTAACTTATATGCAGAGTACATCATTGGGAAATGCCAGGCTGAATGAATCATAAGCTAAAGTCAAGATTTCCAGGAGAAACATCAACAACCTCAGATATGCAAATAACACTACTAGTGGCAGAGGAACTAAAGAGCCTCTTGATGAGGGTGAAAGAAGACTGAAAAAGCTGGCTTGAAACTCAGCATTTAAAAAACGAAGATCATGGCATCCAGTCCCATCACTTCATGGAAAATTAATGGGGAAAAAGTGGAAGCAGTGATAGACTTTGATTTCTTATGCTCCAAAATCACTGTGGATAGTGACTGCAGCCATGAAATTAAAAGACACTTGCTCCTTGGAAGGAAAGCTATGACAAACGTAGACAGAGTATTAAGAAACAGAGACATCACAATGCCAGCAAAAGTCCATATAATCAAAGCTATGCTTTTTCCAGTAGTCATGTACAGATGTACAGATGTGAGAGTTGGACCATAAAGAAGGCTGTGTTTTGAAGAATTGATGCTTTCAAATTGTGGTGCTGGAGAACACTCTTGAGAGTCCTTTGGACAGCAAGGAGATCAAACCAGTCAATCTAAAGGAAATCACCCTGAATATTCATTGGAAGGACTGATTCTGAAGCTGAGGCTCCAATACTGTGGCCACCTGATACAAAGAGCCAGCTTATTGGAAAAGACCTTGATGCTAGGAGGAATCAAAGACAAAAGGAGAAGGGGGTGGCAGAGGATGAGATGGTTAGATAGCATCATTAACTCAATGGACATGAATTTGATCAAACTCCAGGAGAGAGTGGAGGACAGAGGAGCCTGGTGTGCTACAGTCCACGGAGTAATAAAGAGTCAGACATGACTTAAGAGACTCAACAATAACAACATCACATAATGTTGTATAGCAATTATACTTCAATGAAGAAAAAAAATGAGTCTCTTGTAGACAGCCTATATTTGGATAGTGGGCTTTGTTGTTGTTATAAAATTTATTTATTTTTGGATGCGCTGGGTCTTCATTGCTGTTCATGGGCTTTCTCTAGTTGTGGTGAGTGAGAACTACTCTCTAGTTGCAGTGCTCAGGCTTCTCATTGTGGTGGCTTCTCGTTGCAGAGTGAGGGTTTTAAGGAACGTGGGCTTCAGTACCTGAAGAATGTGGGCTCTAGAGCATGGGCTGAGTAGTTGTGGCACACAGGCTTAGTTGCCCCACAGAATATACAATCTTTCCAGACCAGGAATTGAACCCTAAACCTAACCCTAACCTGAATTTCTAGGCAGATTCATAACTACTAAATCGCCAGGGAAGTCCTACATTTAAGCAATTAGTGATAAAGAAAAACTAACTTCTGCTATTTTGCTATTTGTTTTCTATATGTCATATATACTCTTCTCTTCAGTTTCTCCATTACTTCTTAGTTTTGCATTTGATTTTTTTTTTTTTTTGGAATGCATCATTTTAATTCCTTTGTCATTTCCTTTCTTTATACTTCTACGTTATTTTCATAGTGGTTGTCCTGGGAACTACAATAAATCTCTGAAATTTATACAATCTAGTGTGAATGAATGCCAGCTTAATTTCAGTTCAGTTCAGCTGCTCAGTCCTGTCCGATTTGTGACCCCATGAATCACAGCACGCCAGGCCTCCCTGTCCATCACCAACCCCTGGAGTTCACTCAGACTCATGACCATCGAGTCAGTGATGCCATCCAACCATCTCATCTTCTGTTGTCCCGTTCTCCTCCTGCCCCCAATCCCTCCCAGCATCAGAGTCTTTTCCAATGAGTCAACTCTTCGCATGAGGTGGCCAAAGTACTGGAGCTTCAGCTTCAGCATCATTCCCTCCAAAGAAATCCCAGGGCTGATCTCCTTCAGAATGGATTGGTTGGATCTCCTTGCAGTCCAAGGGACTCTCAAGAGTCTTCTCCAACACCACAGTTCAAAAGCATCAATTCTTCTGCGCTCAGCCTTCTTCACAGTCCAACTCTCACATCCATATATGACTACTGGAAAAACCATAGCCTTGACTAGACGGACCTTAGTCGGCAAAGTAATGTCTCTGCTTTTGAATGTGCTATCTAGGTTGGTCATAACTTTTCTTCCAAGGAGTAAGTGTCTTTTAATTTCATGGCTGCAATCACCATCTGCAGTGATTTTGGAGGCCCCCCAAATAAAGTCTGACACTGTTTCCACTGTTTCCCCATCTATTTCCCACGAAGTGATGGGACCGGATGCCATGATCTTCGTTTTCTGAATGTTGAGCTTTAAGCCAACTTTTTCACTCTCCACTTTCACTTTCATCAAGAGGCTTTTTAGTTCCTCTTCACTTTCTGCCATAAGGGTGAAGCTTAACTTCAACAGTATGTAAAACTGATCCCATACAGCTCCATTTTTCCCCTTTTATGTTGTTACCATCAAACTTACATCTTTAAACTTTGTGTGTTCATTAATTTGTTTTATGCACATTAACTAATTTTTGTTTTATGCACATTCTTTTAAATCATATAAGAAATTAGTTATTGACCAAGAATGCAATAATATTGACACTGTATATCAGTGTCCTTTATTTCTTCAAACGGCTTTGAGTTAATGTCTAGTATACTTTAATTTCAGCCTGAAGGCTTTGTTTTAACAGTCTTGTTGGACAAATCTACTGGAAATCAACTTTCTCAGCTTTTATCTGCCAGTGTCTTCATTTTTGCTTCATTTAATTATTTATTTTGGGGCTGCACCTTGTGGCATGTGAGATCTTAGTTCTCAGACCAGAGATCAAACCCATGCACTGTGCAGTGGAAGCACTGAGTCATAACCACTTGGACTACCAGGGAAGTTCTTTCTTTCATTTTTAAAAGATTGTTAAGGGAGGACTTCCCTAGGGGTACAGAGACTAAGAATCCACCTTGCAATGCAGGGGAGGCAGGTTTTATCCCTGGTTGGGGAACTAAGATCCCACATGTTGGGGAGCAACTAAGCCTGTGTGCTGTAACTACTGAAGCCCATGCAAGGCAACTAGAAAGTCCTTGTGCTGTAGCAAAAGATCCACACGATGCAATGATCTCTCCTGTCGCTACTGTGATCCGATGCTGCCAAATCAGTAAATCAGTCAATAAATAAATATTTTTAAAGAGATTATTATGCCAGATATAGAATATCTTTTTCTTTCAGCACTTTAAATATGTCGTCTCACTGCTTTCTGACTTCCTTCGTTTCTAAAGAGAAATTAGCTGTTCATTTTTTCTTTAAACTTTTTATTTTCTATAGATATAGCTGATTAACCATGTTCTGATAATTTTAGGTGAACAGAGAAGGGATTTGGCCTTATATATACATGTATCCATTTCCCCCCAAACTTCCCTGTCATCCAGGCTGCCACATAACATTGAACAGAGTCCCATGTGCTATAAAGTAGGTCCTTGTTGGTTATCCATTTTAAATATAGCAGTGTGTACATGTCCATCCCAAACTAACTATCCCTTCCCCTCATATGTCCCACTGGTTACCATAAGTTCGTTCTCTAAGTCTGTGAGTCTCTTTCTGCTTTGTAAGTTCATTTGTATCATTTCTTTCTAGATTCCACATATAAGGGATGTCATATGATATTTCTCCTTTTCTGTCTGACTTACTTCAGTCAGTATGACAGTCCCTAGGTAGGTCCACTATGTTGCTGCAAGTGGCATTATTTCATTCTTTCTAATGGCTGAGTAATATCCCATTGGACTTCTCTGGTGGCTCAGTATAAGGAATCTGCCTGCCAATGCAGGAGACATGGGTTCGATCCTGGGTCAGGAAGATCCCCTGAAAGAGGAAATGGCAACCCACTCCAGTGTTCTTGCCTGGGAAGTCCCAGGGACACAGGAGCCTGGCGGGTTACAAGATTCAGACATTACTTAGCGACTAAAACAACAATATTCCATTGTATATATGGAGATCAACCCTGGGATTTCTTTGGAGGGAATGATGCTAAAGCTGAAACTCCAGTACTTTGGCCACCTCATGGGAAGAGTTGACTCTTTGGAAACGACTTTGATGCTGGGAGGGATTGGGGGCAGGAGAAGAAGGGGATGAGAGAGGATGAGATGGCTGGATGGCATCACTGACTCGATGGACGTGAGTCTGAGTGAACTCCGGGAGATGGTGATGGACAGGGAGGCCTGGCGTGCTGCGATTCATGGGGTCGCAAAGAGTCGGACATGACTAAGCTACTGAACTGAACTGAACACCTTCTTTAGCATTCCTCTGTCGATGGACATTTAGGTTGCTTCTGTGTCTTGGCTACTGTAAACAGTGCTGCAGTGAATATTGTGGTGTATGTATCCTTTAGGATCATGTTTTTCTCTGGATCTATGCCCAGGAGTGGGATTGCAGGGTCTTATGGTAGATCTTAGTTTTTTAAGGAACTTGCATACTATTTGCCATAGTGGCTGTACCAATTTACAATCCCACCAACAGTGTAGAAAGGTTCTCGTCTATCCACATCCTCTCCAGCATTTGTTGTGAATTTTTTGCTGATAGCCATTCTCACTGGTGTGAGGTGATATCTCATTGTAGTTTTGATTCACATTTCTCTAATAATTAGCGATGCTAAACATCTATTCATGTGAGAAATTGGCTATTAATCTTCTTGAGGACCTAAGTGAAAAATCACTTTTCCCTTGGTACTTTCAAGATTCTCTGTCTTCTTGGTATGGATCTCTGTGTTTATTTTACTTAGTTTGATGAACTTCTTAGATGTGTAAATTCATGTCTTCCATCAAATTTTGGAAGGTTTTGGCCATCATTTCTTTTGTTCTGCCTTTTCTCTCTCTCCTGCTGGGAGTCTCAATTATTTGTATACTGGTGTATTTGATTTTGTCCCTCAGGTCTCTTGGTTCTGTCCATTCTCTTCATTCTTGTTTTTTAATTCTGTTTCTCTGACAGGATTATTGTAATTGACTCATATTCATGTTCACTATTTATTTCTTCTGTCAGCATAAATGTGTTTTTGAAGCCCTTTAGTAAATTGTTTTTCATTAATGTAACTTTCAGACCAAGAATTTCTATTTTTTATCTTTTTTTTCTCAAGACTAATGTGTTCTACTTTTTCCAGCTTTATTGATATAATTGACAGATAATGTTGCGTAAGTTTATGGTGTACAACATGATTATTTGATACACACATATATATTATGAAATACCACAATGTTAACACATCCTCTACTGCACATAACTACCATTTTGCTGTTATTTCTATTTCTTTACTGATATTCTGTTTCATGAGACATTGTTTACCTTGTTTTCTTTAGCTTTTTGGACATGATTTGCTTTAGCTTTTTGAACATATTTTAGGTAGCTGATTTAAAATACTTTTCTTGTATGTCCATTGATTGCCTGGGCTTCTTCAGGTATAGTTTTTATTAATTTCCTTTTTTTCCCTGTGAATAGGCCATACTTTCTTATTCCTTCATCTATCTCATAATTTTTTATTGTTGAAAATGGCACATTTTGAGTATTATAATGTGATAACTCTTGAAATCAGATTCTTTCCCATTGTGTTTCTGCACATTGCAAGTCATAGGCTTTGCTTAGTGAACTTCCTAAACTATTTTTGTAAAGACTGTATTCTTCATCATATGTGGACACTGAAATCTGTTTCACTAGCTTAGCAGTCATCTAATGATATGACAGTGATTTCCTTAAACACGTGGAGGCAAAACAAAAAAATCTTTCAGTCTTTGTAGATTGGCCCTGTTTTGGTACAGTCCTGTAACACAGTCAGTCTGTTTACAACTGTGCCTTAGCTTTCACTTCTTGCTAGAACTGAGCATAAATATTAGAGGTGAAAGCTTACAGAACTATCAAGTCTATTCTGGGCATGCTTCCTATTATGGGGATACAAAGATTTTGTTTCCCAAAGTTAAGTCTCTCCTCAGCTTTTGCTCCCAGACTTTTGACACATCTATTATGTACCACAATAGCAATGTTTTGCCTGAGAAGCAGTGGCTTGTTCATTTGTCTTTTAATATTTTTGAGGAACACGCTGTGTAAGAGCTGCTTTCCTGCCCTGAATGACTTCTGAGTTAGACAAAACTAAGGCAAGCCTCTGTGTCATTTGTTAGGGAATCCACAGATAGGTCAAAACAAACAATTTCTTGAAAACAAGGTATGCTGTGCTCTCTTTGGGAGAGACATGCTAAGTCAGACATGACTTAGTGACTGAACAACAAAATGATACCATACTAAGAATAATTTGGCATTTTGGTACTTAAATCTCTCCCTTCCTCTACCTCCTAACCTCAAAAAAGTGATCAAACCCTTCTCTGTATCCATGATACAACACAGATTTTCCCTACTGGGATTACATTTGGTTATATGTTTGCTTTCACTACAAGACTGCAAACACCTTGAGAGTAAAGGATTTTTCTTCTTTATTCAATCAGTGAAAATTTACCACATGTGTACTCTGCATGTATTTTCTAAAAAGAACATACAAACATGAGTAAGATAACACCTCCATTTCCAAGCAACTTACAGTTTATGAGAGGGACAGGGCAATTACAGGATAGGATAACAGAGATGTACTGAAGAAAAAAAGAGCAGTATAAAACTCAAACTGGGAGGTCAGGAAAGCTTCTTGGAAATAATAATTTTTGAGCTGTGTTTGGAATAGAGAAAACACTGCATTTATTTGAAGATCATAAAAAGAACTTCAGATCCAAACTTTTCTAGGTACAACTGCTGACCACGAGCCACAGCCAGGCATGATATTAATAAATTGGAAGGTTCAGACCAAATGCATTATTTCTGAATCTGGATGTTTTGGTGGCGCCAACATATCTTGATGAGTTTTTTTTTTTTTTTTTTCTAGCTGAAAGTCACTGTTTAAAGAGCACTCATTGGAATATACTAATCACTGATTCTTCAGGCAGAGTTTACCTGTATGTCCTTAAAAATGTCACCCAAAGAGTCTAAAGACCATACTTCAACATTTCCACTATGAGCCACATTCTGTTCAGCTGTACTCAATTTTCAGGACAATGATCAAATAAAAAGTGGTGTCAGTAAGGATATGTCAATATGAGGTTGGCACCAAGGCATTAGCACATGTTTTCAACTTGTAGTAAAATATATATAAAATATACTTTTTTTTACCATTTCTAAATGCACAGTACTGTTAAGTTCATTCACACTGTTGTATGACCAACGTTCAGAATTCTTTTCATCTTGCAAAACTGAAACTCTTAATTACAAACAACTCCCATTCCCCCTCCTCCAAGTCCCTACAATATAGATATCAGGAAGCAATCAAGATAGACTCACTATAGTTTCCATTTCATCAAGGAGTAATCTGCATCCTGAAGTGAAATTTAATCCATGGGGAATTTGCAACAAAATAGGAAACCTGTAGGCATTTCCTTGGAATAACCTTCGGGAAATATTTTACCTCTCTAGGGCAGGTATTCTTTAGTAGTCAAAAGGAAGGTAATGATTGAATGGTATCTAAGGTCCCTTTGGTTTTGATATTCTATAATATTAGCATACTATTATACTTGTTCATCTCATTCTTGCTAAAAATTTAACAGAACCAACTTAAATCAAGATCTGATATTACCATAATCATGTCAAGTGTATTCTTTCTAAAATATTTCAATGCATATTATTAAAGTTTTCAGATATAATGGCCCCCACAAGCATTTCATAGCGTCTTCAGAAATCTGACTACAAACCATCCTACATTTCAATTGATTTAATTCAACACCAACCCTGAATATCACAAATGATACCCATTGAGATTTAAATGCATCTTTAATATTTTACATCATGGAACAGCAGTGCTAGAAGTAACAGTGAGTGAGGTGATTTAATCCAATGCACTCACATCAGAATAAAGAAATAGGTCTAGAGGTTCACTGTTTTGCCTGTGGTCAGAGAGATTTAGTCCAAAGTAAGGACTAAAAGTTGTTTAAAAACCAGATATCTTTACTTTCTACCCAGTGTTTCTACTCAATGTTTGCAAATGTATGCTGCCCAGTCTTATATAACCTGACTAGATATGATAGAGTGCATGTTGAACTATGGACAGAGGTTCGTGACACTGTACAGGAGACAGGGATCAAGACCATCCCCATGGAAACGAAAAGCAAAAAACCAAAATGGCTCTCTGGGAGGCCTTACAAATAGCTGTGAAAAGAAGAGAAGCGAAAAGCAAAGGAGAAAAGGAAACATAAGCATCTGAATGAAGAGTTCCAAAGAATAGCAACAAGAGATAAGAAAGCCTTCCTCAGCGATCAATGCAAAGAAATAAAGGAAAACAACAGAATGGGAAAGACAACAGATCTCTTCAAGAGAATTAGAGACACCAAGGGAACATTTCATGCAAAGATGGGCTCAATAAAGGACAAAAATGGTATGGATCTAACAGAATCAGAAGATATTAAAAGGATTGCAGAATACACAGAAGAACTG
>SJXQ01009256.1:0-56265 GCA_006408695.1 Aepyceros melampus | reverse complement strand
TAAAACCAGCTTGAACATCTGGAATTTCACAGTTCATGTGGCTCAGAGGTTAAAGCGTCTGCCTCCAATGCGGGAGACCCAGGTTCGATCCCTGGGTCGGGAAGATCCCCTGGAGAAGGAAATGGCAGCCCACTCCAGTATTCTTGCCTGGAGAATCCCATGGACAGAGAAGCCTAGTACATTACAGTCTACGGGGTCACAGAGTTGGACACGACTGAGTGACTTCACCTTCACCTGTACTGCTGAAGCCTGGCTTGGAGAATTTTGAGCATTACTTTACTAGCATGTAAGATGAGTGCAATTGTGCAGTAGTTTGAACATATAACAATTCTATATATTTAATGTTTGCATGAATTTATACAATTAAAGTGCATCTCTTGTAGACACCATATATTTGGTCTTTGCTTGTTAATGTAGCCTGATAAGATCTTTTTAATCACCTTACATTTAATAAAGCTGTCTATATGATAGGACTTAAATCTCCCAAAAGTTTATTTTCCTTTTTTTTTTTTTTGCCCTTTGTCTCTATTTCTTATTTCCTACTTCTTTTGGATGAACTCAGTATTTACTAGCATTACATGTTATCTTCTATATTGGTGTTTTCAGCTATAACTGTCTTATCTATTAGTAGTTGCTCAAAGGATTATAATACTTAATTACAGTTTATCTTGACTTAACATTATATTGCCTCATGTATAATGTAAGAATTTTATAGCCATATACTTCTATTTGGCATCTTCATAGGACTTTTTAAAATAATTTCAGAGGAGAAAAGTAATCTTTTATATTTACTCATATTTTCAGTGTTCTTCATTTTTTCCTATAAATTCAAATTTCCATCTGACATGATTTCATTAAAGATGTTTCATCCATGTCTTATCAAATGTATCTCCTGGAGACAAAAGCATGAAAATGTATTTCTTTCAACATTATTTTAAGAGGATTTTTATTTTGTTGGATATAGAATTCTAGATTTTCAGTTTCATTTTTTTCCTTTAGTCCTGATTGTCCTTGTTTAGTCACTAACTTGTGTCTGACTCCTTTGTGACCACATAGACTGTAGCCTACCAGGCTCCTCTGGCCATGGGATTTCCTAAGCAAGAATACTGGAGTGAGTTGTCATTTCCTTCTCCATAGGATCTTCCCAACCCTGGGAATGAACCCATGTATCTTGCATTGGCAGGTGAGTTCTTTGCCACTGAGCCACCTGGGAATCCCTGATTCATACTCCTAAACTGTGACACTGATGGACTTTCAAACAGATAACATCCAAGAGTTTTACTTTGTTCCACTAACTTGGTGGGAATTCAGATTTCAAACTCTTCCTCCTAGTACCTTGGTACTAGTCTTTGTTCAGTTTTTAAGTGTGCCATATGCTTCTAAGTTTTCTAAAGGCCAATTTGTACTTGACTGGGTCTCATCTCTTTTTGTTCCCTCATTTCTAGGATAATCTTCTTAAATTAAAGTTACTCTGAAAGTCCCAGATTTTGATCTATGAGTCCTAATTCCAAAAAGTTCCACACTCAATCAGTGCAATATCTTTGTGGTGTGCCAAGGATATAAAGGAAATCAAGGGCAAAGAACTAAAGGAAATAGAATAATGTTTTATCAAATAGTGGATACTAATCAAAATGGAGATTATCTTCACTCACACCTGTCAGAATGACTATTATCAAAAAGACAAGAAATAATAAGTGTTGGTGAGGATGTGGAGAAAAAGGAATGCTTGTGCACTGTTTTGGGAATGTAAGTTGGTTCAGTTACTCAGAAAAACAGTATAGAAATTCCTCAAAAAATTAAAAATAGAACTACTATATGATCCATCATTTCCATTCTTAAGTATTTATCCAACAAAACAGAAACACCAATTAGAAAAGACATATGCCTCACTATATTCAATGCAGCAATATTAACAATAAGCAGGATATGCAAGTAACTTGCTGCGGCTGCTAAGTCACTTCAGTTGTGTCCGACTCTGTGCTACGGCATAGAAAGCAACCAACCAGCCTCCCCTGTCCCTGGGATTCTCAAGGCAAGAACACTGGGATGCCATTTCCTTCTCCAATGCATGAGAATGAAAACTGAAAGTGAACTTAAGTACCCATTAACATATGAATAAAGAAGGTTGGTACAAACACACATACACACACACACACACACAAGCTATGTAATTGTACTCAGTCATAAAAAGTTGAAATATTGTCATTTGCTATAACATGGATGGACCCACTGTGTATTATGCTAAGAGAAATAAGTCACACGAAGACAATGCTGTATAATTTCACTTAAATGTGGAATCTTAAAAAAAAAAAAGTTGAAAAAAATAGCAAAGCAGAAACAGAGCTATATATACAGAGAACAAACAGGTGGTTGCCAGAAGGAAGGGGTTTGAGGGAAGAAATAGGTGAGGGAGATTAAGAAATACACACTTCCAGCTGCAAAATAAATGAATCATGGGTATGAAGTGCATCACGTGGGGAATATAGTCAATGACTAACAGTATCTTTGAGACATTTTGTAACTAGACTTAATTTAATGATCATTTTGAAGCACAAAGAAATATCAAATCACTATGCAATGAACAAATACAGTGTGGTATGTCAATTACACATAAAAAAAAAAAAACAGGAAAACATAGAAAAAGAGATCAGATGTGTGGTTACCAGAGACGGGGATGGCTGGAGGAGAGATTGGGTAAAAAAGCTACAGTCATCCATTTATAAGCTAAACAAGTATTCAGAATTTAATGTATAACACAATAAATATAACTAGCACTGTTATGTGATATATATAACATTGCTAAGAGACCAAATCCTAGCAATTCTCATCAGAGGAAATAAAATATTTTTTTTAATATTTCTTTAATTTAGTATATTTATGAGGTGATGGATGTTCACAAAACATTATGATAATATTTTTATGATGTGTGTAAGTCAAATCACTATGCTGTACACCTTAAACTTACACATTCAGTTCAATTTCACTTCAGTCACTCAGTCATGTCCAACTCTTTGTGACCCCATGGACTGCAGCACGCCAACTTCCCTGGCCATCACAAACTACCAGAGCCTACTCAAACTCATAACCACTGAGTCAGTGATGTCATCCAAATATCTCGTCCTCTGCTGTTGCCTTCTACTCCACCGTCAATCTTTCCGAGCATCAGAGTCTTTTCTAGTCAGTTCTTCAAATTAGTGGCGAAGTACCGGAATTTCAGCTTCAGCATCACTCCTTCCAATGAATATTCAGGACTGATTTCCTTTAAGATGGACTGGTTGAGTCTCATTGCAGTCCAAGGGATTCTCAGGAATCTTTTCCAACATCACAGTTAAAAAGCATCAATTCTTTGGCGCTCAGTTTTCTTAAGTCCAAATCTCACATCCAAACATAACTACTGAAAAGAAAAATATATATATATAGCTTTGACTAGAAGGACATTTGTTGGCAAAGTAATGTTTCTGCTTTTTAATATACAGTCTAGGTTGGTCATAGCTTTCCTTCCAAGGAGCAGGTGTCTTTTAACATCATGATTGTAGTCACCATCTGCACTGACTTTGGAGCTCAGAAAAATAAAATCTGTTGCTATTTCCATTGTTACCTCATCTATTTGTCATGAAGTGCAAAGGTAGGAAATCAAGAAATACCTGGAGTAATGGGCAAATTTCAAATTAGAGAGCAGAATGAAACAAGGCAAAGCTAACAGAGTTTTGCCAAGATAACGCATTGATCATAGCAAACACCCTCTTCTAAAAACAACAACACAAGAGAAGACTCTACACAAGGACATCACCAGATGGTCAATACCAAAATCAGATGGATTATATTCTTTGCATCCAAAGATGGAGAAGCTCTATACAGTCAGCAAAAGCAAGACAGGGAGCTGACTGTGACTCAGATCATGAACTCCTTATTGCCAAGTTCAGACTTAAACTGAAGAAAGTAGAGAAAACCAATAACCATTCAGGTATGACCAAAATAAAATCCCTTAAGATTATACAGTGGAAGTGAGAAATAGACTCAAGGGATTATATCTGATAGCCAGAGTGCCTGAAGGACTATAGATGGAGGTTCATGACATTGTATAGGAGGCAGGGATCAAAACCATCAAGAAAAAGAAACAGAAAAAGGAAAAATGTTTGCCTGAGGAGGCCTTACAAACAACTATGTAAAGAATACAAGTGAAAGGTAGAAGAAAAAAGGAAAGATATAGCCATTTGAATGCAGAGTTCCAAAGAATAGCAAGGAGAGATAAGAAAGCTTTCATCAGTGATCAATGGAAAGAAATAGAGGAACACAATAGAATGGGAAAGACTAGAGATCTCTACAAGGATATTATAGATACCAAGGGAACATTTCATGCAAAGATGGGCACAATAAAGGAGATAAAAGATATGGACACAACAGAAGTAGAAGATATTAAGAAGAGGTGGCAAGAATACACACAAGAACTATTTTTAAAAAGATCTTCACATTCAAGATAACCATGATGATGTGATCACTCACCTAGAGCCAGATATCCTGGAATGTGAAGTCAAGTGGGCCTTAGGAATCATCATTATGAACAAAGCTAGTGGAGGTTTTGGAATTCCAGTTGGGCTATTACAAATCCTAAAAGATGATGCTGTGAAAATCCTGTACTCAATATGCCAGCGAATTTGGAAAAGTCAGCAGTGGCCACAGGACTGGAAACGTCACTTTTCATTCTAGTCCCAAAAAAGGCAATGCCAAAGATTGGACAAATGACCACACAATTGCACTCACCTCATATGCTAGTAAAATAATGCTCAAAATTCTCCAAGCCAGGCTTCAATAGTATGTCAACTGTCAAATTCCAGATTTCACACTGGATTTAGAAAAGGCGGAGGAACAAGAGATCAAATTGACAACATCCATTGGATCATTGAAAAAGCAAGAGAGTTCCAAAAAAACATCTATTTTGCTTTATTGACTATGCCCAAGCCTCTGACTGTGTGTGTCACACACACTGCAGAAAATTCTTAAAGATATGTGAATATCAGACCACTTGACATGCCTCCTGAGAAATCTGTTTGAAGGTCAAGGAGTAACAGTTAGAACTGGACATGAAACCACAGACTTGTTTCAAATCAGGAAAGGGATATGTCAAGGCTGAATATTGTTACCTGCTTATTTAACTTACATTCAGAGTGCATCATGAGAAATGCCAGGCTGAATGAAGCACAAACTGGAATCAAGAATACTGGGAGAAACATAAATAATCTCAGAAATACAGGTGACAGTGCCCTTATGGCAGAAAGCAAAGAACTAAAGAGCCTCTTGATGAAACTGAAAGAGGAGGGGGAAAAAGTTGGCTTAAATCTCAACATTCAGAAAACTAAGATCATAGCATCTGGTCCCGTCACTTCATGGCAAATAGTTGGGGAAACAGTGGAAACAGTGACAGACTTTATTGTATGGGGCTCCAAAATCACTGCAGATGGTGACTGCAGGCATGAAATTAAAAGAGCAATTTTTTGCTTCTTGGAAGAAAAGTTATAACCAACCTAGACAGCATATTAAAAAGTAGAGACATTACTTTGACAACAAAGGTCCATCTAGTCAAAGCTATAGTTTTTCCAGTAGTCATGTATGAATGTGAGAGTTGGACTATAAAGAAAGCTGAGCACCAAAGAATTCAAGCGTTTGGACTGTGATGCTGAAAAAATCTCTTGAAAATGCCTTGGACAGCAAGGCGATCCAACCATTCCATCCTAAAGGAATCAGTCCTGAATATTAATTGGAAGAACTGATGCTGTAACTCCAATACTTTGACCACCTGATGTGAAGAACTGACTCACGTGAAAAGACCCTGATGCTGGGAAAGATTGAAGGCAGTAGGAGATGGGGATGACAGAGGATGAGATGGCTGGATGGCATCATCAACTCAATGGACATGAGTTTGAGTAAACCCTGGGAGTTGGTGACGGACAGGGAGACCTGCTGTGCTGCAGTCCATGGGGTCCCAAAGTGTTGGACACAAGTGAGCGACTGAACTGAACTAAGTGGTTTAGTGCACGCACTGCCACGCTCATTGCTCTGACCCTGCAGCAGGCCATCACAGACCCACATCTCTTCCGAAGACTCCTGCCCATTCACAGACAAGTCTGGATCAGTCTCTTTTGGCATCACTGCTCCTTTCTCCTGGTTCCTGGTGTGCAGGAGGTTTTTGTTTGTGCTCTCCAAGAGTCTGCTTCCCCAGTCTTGTCTAAGTTCTGGCAGCTGTTTATGGGATTAATAGTGACCTCCTCCAAGAGGGCTTATGGCAGACCCAGGTCTGCTGCAGCCAGAGCCACTACCCCTGCTGCTGGGCACTGCTGACCTGTACCTCTGCAGGAGACACTCAAACACAGGATGGATATTTCTTTTCTTCTCTGTTAAAACGCACCCTGGTCATGCTTTTGTTCTTATTTGGCTCTTAGGAAGCTGAGAAAATTCATAGTTTGCAGATGCTTCTGTCTTATTTCTGCCAACCCCTTCTCCTTTTGTGTTCGGTCCTTCCCAGAATCAGAATCTTCTCCAATGTGTTCAGTCTTTGCATCATGTAGCTAAGGTATTGGAGTTTCAGGACCGTTTATTCCAGTTAATATTCAGGGTTGATTTCCTTTAGGAATGTCTGGCTTGATCTTCTTGATCTCCAAAGGACTCTCAAAAAGTCATCTCCAGCACCACAATTCAAAAGCATCTATTCTTCAGCACTCAGCCTTCTTTGTTTCAACTCTCACATCTATATACAACTACTTATAAACTTTAGCTTTGACTATATCAACCTTTGGTAACCAAAGTGATGTCTCTGCTTTTTAATACACTGCCTAGATGTGCCATAGCTTTCTTTTCAAGGAACAAACTTCTTTTAGTTTCATGGCTACAGCAATCACCTGCAAATTTTGGAGCCCAAAAAAATAAAGTCTGTCAATGGTTCCATTTTTTCCCTTCTACTTGCCATGAAGTGATGGCACCAGATGCCATGATCTCCATTTTTTTAATATTGAGCTTCAATACAGCTCTTTCACTCTCCTCTCTCACCCTTATCAAGGGAAACTTTAGTTGATCTTCCCTTTCTGCCATAAATGTGGCATCATTTGCACATCTGAGGTTTTTGATATTTCTCCTGGCAATCTTGATTTCAGCTTGTGATTTATCCAGCATGGCATTTTGCAGGATGTAATCTGCACAGACTAAGCAAGCAGGATGACAGTACACCACCTTGTCATGCTATTTTCCAAAATTTGAACCAGTCTGTTGTTCCATATCTGGCTCTAACTGTTGCTTCTTCTGCTGCATACAGATTTCTCAGGAGATATGCAAGGTGGTCTGGCACTCCCATCTCTTTAAGACTTTTCCACAATTTGTTATGGTTTCCCTAGTGGCTCAGATGGTAAAGGATCTGCATGCAATACAGGAGACCTGGGCTCAATGGAAATGGCTATCCACCTCAGTATCCTTGCTTCAAGAATTCCATGGACAGAGGAACCTGGCAAGGTACAGGCCATGCGGTTGTGAATAACTGAGCAACAAATGCTTTCACACAGACAAAGGCCTTAGCATAGACAGTGAAGCAGAAGTAAATGTTTTTCTGGAACTCCTTTGCTTACTCTATGATCCAACAAATGTTGGCAATTTGATCTCTAATTCCTCTGCCTTTTCTAAACCCGGGTTGTATATTTAGAATTTCTCAGTTAATGTACTGCTGAAGCCTAGGTTGAAGGATTTTGAGCATTATTTTGCTAGCAAGTGAAATGAGCACAATTGTGCAGTAGTTTGACATTTTTGACATTGCCCTTCTTTGAGATTGGATTGAAAACTGACCTTTTCTAGTACTGTGGCTACTGCTGAGTTTTCCAAATTTGCTGACATATTAAGAACAACACTTTAACACTATCATATTTTAGGATTTTGAAAAGCCTCTTGATGAAAGTAAAAGAGGAGAGTGAAAAAGCTGTCTTAAAGCTCAACATTCAGAAAATGAAGATCATGGCATCCGGTTCCACCACTTCATGGGAAAGAGATGGAGAAACAGTGGAAACAGTGTCAGACTTTATTTTTTGGCCTCCAAAATCACAGCAGATGGTGATTGCAGCCATGAAATGAAAAGACGCTTACTCCTTGGAAGAAAAGTTATGACCAACCTAGATAGCATATTCAAAAGCAGAGACATTACTTTGCCGACTAAGGTCCATCTAGTCAAGGCTGTTTTTCCAGTAGTCATGTATGGATGTGAGAGTTGGACTGTGAAGAAGGCTGAGCGCTGAGGAATTGATGCTTTCGAACTGTGCTGTTGGAGAAGACTCTCGAGAGTCCCTTGGACTGCAAGGAGATCCAATCAGTCCGTTCTGAAGGAGATCAACCCTGGGATTTCTTTGGAAGGATTGATGCTAAAGCTGAAACTCCAGTACTTTGGCCACCTCGTGCGAAGAGTTGACTCATTGGAAAAGACTTTGATGCTGGGAGGGATTAGGAACAGGAGAAGAAGGGGACAACCGAGGATGAGATGGCTGGATGGCATCACTGACTCGATGGACACGAATCTGAGTGAACTCTGGGAGTTGGTGATGGACAGGGAGGCCTGGCATGCTGCGATTCATGGGGTCGCAAAGAGTCGGATACGACTGAGCGACTGACTGAACTGACTGAACTGAAGCTGGAATTCCATCACCTCCACTAGCTTTGTTCATAAATAATGCTTCATAAGGCCTGCTTGACCTGACACTTCAGGATATCTGGCTCCAGCTCTAGGTGAGTGACCATACCATTGTGGTTATCTGGATCATTAAGGCCTTTTTGTAAGTTCTTCTGTGTATTCTTCCAATGTCTTCTTAATCTGTTCTGCTTCTGGAAGGTCCTTGCCTTTTTCAGTCTTTTATGCTGCTCATCTTTGCATAATATATTCCCTTGTTATCACCAGTTTTCTTGAGGTGATCTCTCAGTTCAATTCAATCACACAGTTGTGTCCGACTCTTTGTGACCCCATGGAAGGCAGCACGCTAGGCCTCCCTGTCCATAACCAACTCCTAGAGTTTATTCAAACTAATGTCCTTTGAGTCAGTGATGCCATCCAACCATCTCGTCTTCTGTTGTCCCCTTATTGTACTGCCTTCAATCTTTCCCAGCATTAGGGTCTTTTAAAATGAGTCAGCTCTGTGCATCAGGTAACCAAAGTATTGGAGTTTCAGCTTCAACATCAGTGCTTCCAATGAATATTCAGGACTGATTTCCTTTAGTATGGACTGGTTGGATCTCTTTGCAGTCCAAGAGAATCTCAAGAGTATTCTCTAATACCACAGTTCAAAAACAGTAATTATTTGGCACTCAGATTTCTTTAGAGTCCAACACTCACATTCATACAATTTGAAAAACCATAGCCTTGACTAGACAGACTCTCTGCTTTTTAATATGCTTTCTAGGTTGATCATAACATTTCTCCCAAGGAGTAAGTGTTTTTATTTTCATTGCTGCAGTCACCATCTGCAGTGATTTGGGCGCCAAAAAGTAAAATAAAATAAAATCTGCCACTGTTCCCATTGTTTCCTCAAATATTTGCTATGAAGTGATGGGACCAGATGTCATGATCTTTGTTTTCTGAATGTTGAGCTTTAAGCCAACTTTTTCACTCTCCTCTTTCACTTTCATCAAGAGGCTCTTTAGTTCTTCTTTACTTTCAGCCATAAGGGTGGTGTCATCTGCATATCAGAGGTTATTGATATTTCTCCCAGCAATCTTGATACCAGCCTGTGCCTCCTTTAGCCCAGCATTTCTCATAATATACTCTGCATATAAGTTACATAAGCATGGTGACAAAATACAAACTTATGTACTCCTTTTCAATTTGGAACAGGTCTGTTGTTCCATGTCCAGTTCTAACTGTTGATTCTTGACCTGCATACACATTTCTCAGGAGGCAGGTCAGGTGGTCTGGTACTCAGATCTCTCTCAGAATTTTCCACAGTTTGTTGTGATCCACATAGTCAAAGGCTTCAGCATAGTCAATAAAGCAGAAATAGACAAGTTTCTTGAACTCCCTTGTTTTTTCAATGATCCAGTGGATGTTGACAATTTGATCTCTGGTTCCTCTGCCTTTTCTATATCCAGGTTGAACATCTGGAAGTTCATGGTTCATGTACTGTTGAAGGCTGGCTTTGAGAATTTTGAGCATTATTTTACTAGCATGTCAGATGAGTGCAATTGTAGGGTAGTTTGAGCATTCTTTGGTACTGCCCTTTTTAGGAATTGGAATGAAAACTGACTTTTTCCAGTCCTGTGGCCACTGTGGAGTTTTCCAAATTTGTTGGCATATTGAGTGCAGCACTTTCACAGCATCACCTTCTAGGATTTGAAATAACTTGACTGCAATTCCATCACCTCCACTAGCTTTGTTTGTAGTGATATTTCCTAAGGCTCACTTGACTTCACATTTCAGGATGTCTAGCTCTAGGGGAGTGATCATGGCATCGTGATCATCTGGGTCGTGAAGATCTTTTTTGTACAGTTCCTTTGTGTATTCTTGCCACCTCTTCTTAATATCTTCTGCTTCTGTTAGGTCCATACCATATCTGTCATTTATTGAGCCATTCTTTGCATGAAATATTCCCTTGGTATCTCTAATTTTCTTGAAGTGGTCTCTAGTCTTTCCCATCCTATTGTTTTCCTCTATTTCTTTTCATTGATCTTTTTCGTATGTTCAAGTACTTTTTTTATTTTTTAATTTAAATTTATTTATTTTAATTGGTGGCTAATTACTTTATAATATTGTATTGGTTTTGCCATACATCAACATGAATCTGTCATGAGTGTATACGTGTTCCCCACCCTGAACCTCCGTCCCCATATCATCCTCTGAGTCATCCTAGTACACCAGCCCCAAGCATCCTGTATCATGCATCGAACTTGGACTGGCGATTCATTTCACATATGATATTACACATGTTTCAATGCCATTCTCCCAAATCATCCCACCTTCACCCTCTCCCACAAAGCTCCATAAGACTATTCTATACATCTGTGTCTCTTTTGCTGTCTCACATACAGGGTTATCGTTACCACCTTTCTAAATTCCATATATATGCCTTAATATACTTTACTGGTGTTTTTTGTTCTGGCTTACTTGACTCTCTATAACAGGCTCCAGTTTCATCCACCTCATTAGAACTGATTCAAATATATTCTTTTTAATGGCTGAGTAATACTCCATTGTGTATATGTACCACAGCTTTCTTATCCATTCATCTTCTGATGGACATCTAGGTTGCTTACATGTCCTGGCTATATAAACAGTGCTTTGATGAACATTGGGGTACATGTGTCTCTTTCAATTCTGGTTTCCTCATTATGCCTGCTCAGCAATGGGATTGTTGAGTTGTATGACAGTTCTATTTCCAGTTTTTTAAGGAATCTCCGCATTGTTCTCCATAGTGGCTGAACTAGTTTGCATTGCCACCAACAGTGTAAGAGTGTTCCCTTTTCTCCACACCCTCTCTAGCATTTGCTTTTAGACTTTTGGATAGCAGCCATTCTGACTGGCATAAAATGGTACCTCACTGTGGTTTTTATTTGCATTTTTCTGATAATGAGTGATGTTAAGCATCTTTTGATGTGTTTGTTAGCCATCTGTATGTATTTGGAGAAATGCTTGTTTAGTTCTTTGGCCCATTTTTTTATTGAGTCATTTATTTTTCTGGAATTGAGCTGCAGGAATTGCTTATATATTTTTGAGATTAATCCTTTGTCAGTTGCTTCATTTGCTATTATTTTCTCCAATTCCAAAGGCTGTCTTTTCACCTTGCTTATAGTTTCCTTTGTTGTGCAGAAGCGTTTAATTTTAATTAGGTCCATTTTTTTTTTTTTTTTACTTTTGCTTTATTTCCAATAATCTGGGATGTGGGTCATAGAGGATCCTGCTGTGATTTATCTCCGAGAGTGTTTTGCCTATGTTCTCCTTTAGGAGTTTTATAGTTTCTGGTCTTAAATTTTGATCTTTAATTCATTTTGAGTTTATTTTTGTGTATGGTGTTAGAAAGTGTTCTAGTTTCATTCTTTTACAAGTGGTTGCCCAGTTTTCCCAGCACCACTTTTTAAAGAGATTGTCTTTTCTCCATTGTATATTCCTGTCTCCTTTGTCAAAGATAAGGTGTGCATAGGTGTGTGAGTTTATCTCTGGGCTTTCTATTTTGTTCCATTGATCTATATTTCTGTCTTTGTGCCAGTATGATACTGTCTTGATAACTCTGGCTTTGTAGCAGAGACTGAAGCCAGGCAGAATGATTCCTCCAGTTCCATTCTTCTTCTCAAGATTGCTTTGGCTATTCGAGGTTTTTTGTATTTCCACACAAATTGCGAAATTATTAGTTCTATCTCTGTGAAAAAAACCATTGATAGCCTGATAAGGATTGCACTGAATCTATAGATTGCTTTAGGTAGTGTACTCATTTTCACTATATTGTTTCTTCTGATCCATGAACATGGTATATATATATATCTCTATCTATTAGTGTCCTCTTTGATTTCTTTCAAAGTGTTTTATAGTTTTCTATATAAAGATCTTTTGTTTCTTTAGGTAGATTTATTCCTGACTATTTTATTCTTTTCATTGCAATGGTGAATGTAATTATTTCCTTAATTTCTCTATTTTCTCATTATTAGTGTATAGGAATGCAAGGGATTTCTGTGTGTTGATTTTATATCCTGAAACTTTACTATTTTCATTGATTAGCTCTAGTAATTTTCTGGTGGAGTCTTTAGGGTTTCTGTGTAGAGGATCATGTCATCTGCAAACAGTGAGAGTTTTACTTCTTCTTTTCCTATTTGAATTCCTTTTATTTCTTTTTCTGCTCTGATTTCTGTGGCCAAAACTTCCAAAACTATGTTGAATAGTACTAGTGTGAAAGTGAGTACCCTTGTCTTGTTCCTGACCTTAGGGAAAATGCTTTCAATTTTTCACCATTGAGGATAATGTTTGCTGTGGGTTTGTCATATATAGCTTTTATTATGTTGAAGTATGTTCCTTCTATTCCTGCTTTCTGGAGAGTTTTTATCATAAATGGATGTTGAATTTTGTCAAAGGCTTTCTCTGCATCTATTATCATATGGCTTTTATTTTTCAATTTGTTAATATGGTGTATTACATTGATTGATTTGTCAATATTGAAGAATCCTTGCATCCCTGGGATAAAGCCCACTTGGTTATGATATATGATCTTTTTAATGTGTTGTTGGATTCTGATTGATAGAATTTTGTTAAGGATTTTTGCATCTATGTTCATCAGTGATATTGGCCTGTAGTGTTCTTTTTTGTGGCATCTTTGTCAGGTTTTGGTATTAGGGTGATGGTGGCCTCATAGAATGAGTTTGGAAGTTTACGTTCTTCTGCAGTTTTCCGGAGGAGTTTGAGTAGGATAGGTGTTAGCTCATCTCTAAATTTTTGGTAGAATTCAGCTATGAAGCTGTCTGGACCTGGGCTTTTGTTTGCTGGAAGTTTTCTGATTACAGTTTCGATTTCTGTGCTTGTGATAGGTCTGTTAAGATTTTCTATTTCTTCCTGGTTCAGTTTTGTAAAGTTGTACTTTTTTAAGAATTTGTGCATTTCTTCCACATTGTCCATTTTATTGGCATATAATTGCTGATAGTAGTCTCTTATGATCCTTTGTATATTTCTGTGTTGTCTGTTGTGATCTCTCCATTTTCATTTCTAATTTTATTGATTTGATTTTTCTACCTTTGTTTCTTGATGAGTCTGGCTAATGGTTTGTCATTTTTATTTATCCTTTCAAAGAACCAGCTTTTGGCTTTGTTGATTTTTGCTATGATCTCTTTTTTTTTCTTTTGCATTTATTTCTGCCCTAATTTTTAAGATTTCTTTCCTTCTACTAACCCTAGGGTTCTTCATTTCTTCCTTTTCTAGTTGTTTAGGTGTATAGTTAAGTTATTTATTTGACTTTTTTCTCGTTTCTTGAGGTATGCCTGTATTGCTATGAACCTTCCCCTTAGCACTGCTTTTACAGTGTCCCACAGGTTTTGGGTTGTTGTGTTTTCATTTTCGTTCATTTCTATGCATATTTTGATTTCTTCTGTGATTTGTTGGTTATTCACCAGTGTGTTGTTTAGCCTCCATATGCTGGAATTTTTAATAGTTTTCTCCTGTAATTGAGATCTAATCTTACTACATAATGGTCAGAAAAGATGCTTGGAATGATTTCAATGTTTTTGAATTTACCAAGGCTAGATTTATGGCCCAGAATGTGATCTATCCTGGGGAAGGTTCAGTGTGTGCTTGAGAAAAAGGTGAAATTCATTTTTGGGGGGTGAAATGTCCTATAGATATCAATTAGGTCTAACTGGTCTATTGTATCATTTAAAGTTTGTGTTTCCTTGTTAATTTTCTCTTTAGTTGATCTATCCATAGGTGTGAGTAGGGTATTAAATTCTCCCACTATTATTGTGTTATTGTTAATTTCCCCTTTCATACTTGTTAGCATTTATCTTACAAATTGTGGTGCTCCTAAGTTGGGTGCATATATATTTATAATTGTAATATCTTCTTGGATTGATCCTTTGATCATTATGTAGTGTCCTTTGTCTCTTTTCACAACCTTTGTTTTAAAGTCTACTTTATCTGATATGAGTATTGCTACTCTTCCTTTTTTTTTTTTTTAGTCTCTATTTGCTTGGAATATCTTTTTCCAGCCCTTCACTTTCAGTCTGAAGGTGGGTCTCTTGTAGACAACATATATAAGGATCTTGTTTTTGTATCCATTCAGCCAGTCTTTGTCTTTTGGTTGGGGTATTCAACCCATTTTATATTTAAGGTAATTATTGATAAGTATGATTCCATTGCCATATACTTTATTATTTTGGGTTTAAGTTTAGACACCCTTTTTGTGTTTCCTGTCTAGAGAAGATCCTTTAGCATTTGTTGGAGAGCTGGTTGGTGGTGCTGAATTCTCTCAGTTTTTGCTTGTCTGTAAAGCTTTTGATTTTTCCTTTATATTTGAGTGAGATCCTTGCTGGGTACAGTAATCTGAGCTGTAGGTTATTTTCTTTCTTCACTTTAAGTATGTCCTGCCATTCCCTCCTGGCCTGAAGAGTTTCCATTGAAAGATCAGCTGTTATCCTTATGGGAATCCCCTTGTGTGTTATTTGTTGTTTTTCCCTTGCTGCTTTTAATATTTGTTCTTTGTGTTTGATCGTTGTTAATTTGATTAATATAGGTCTTGGGGTGTTTCACCTTGGCTTTATCCTGTTTGGGACTCTCTGGGTTTCTTGGACTTGGGTGACAATTTCCTTTCCCATTTTAGGGAAGTTTTTAACTATTATCTCCTCAAGTATTTTCTCATGGTCTTTCTTTTTGTCTTCTTTCTGGGACTCCTATGATTCAAATGTTGAGGTGTTTAACATTGTCCCAGAGGTCTCTGAGATTGTCCTCATTTATTTTAATTCATTTTTCTTTTTTCCTCTCTGATTCATTTATTTCTACCATTCTGTCTTCTACCGGACTAATTCTACCTTCTTCCTCCATTATTCTACTATTTGTTCTCTCCAGAGTGTTTTTTTTAATCATTTATTGCATTATTCATTATATATTGACTCTTTTTTATTTCTTCTAGGTCCTTGTTAAACCTTTCTTGCATCTTCTCAATCCTTGACTCCAGGCTATTTATCTGTGATTCTATTTTGTTTTCAAGATTTTGATCATTTTCAATATCATTATTCAGAATCCTTTATTAGGTAGATTCCCTATCTCTTTCTCTTTTGTTTGGTTTGGGGGCCATTTATCCTGTTCCTTTACCTGCTGGTTATTCCTCATTCTCTTCATCTTATTTATACTGCTGCATTTGAGTTGGCCTTTTGGTATTCTGGCAGTTTGTGGAGTTATCTTTATTGTGGAGTTTCCTAGCTCACATGCTAGTAAAGTAATGCTCAAAATTCTCCAAGCCAGACTTCAGCAATACCTGAACTGTGAACTCCCTGATGTTCAAGCTGATTTTACAAAAGGCAGAGGAACCAGAGATCAAATTGCCAACATCCGCTGGATCATGGAAAAAGCAAAAGAGTTCCAGAAAAATATCTATTTCTCTTTTATTGACTATGGCAAAGCCTTTGACTGTGTGGATCACAATAAACTGTGGAAAATTCTGAAAGAGATGGGAATACCAGACCACCTAACCTGCCTCTTCATAAATCTGTATGCAGGTCAGGAAGCAACAGTTAGACTGGATATGGAACAACAGACTGGTTCCAAATAGGAAAAGGAGTACATCAAGGCTGTATATTGTCACCCTGCTTATTTAACTTCTATGCAGAGTACATCATGAGAAACGCTGGACTGGAAAAAACACAGCTGGAATCAAGATTGCCAGGAGAAATATCAAAAACCTCAGATATGCAGATGACACTACTCTTATGGCAGAAAGTGAACAGGAACTATAAAAAGCCTCTTGTTGAAAGGGAAAGAGGAGAGTGAAAAAGTTGGTTTAAAGCTCAACATTCAGAAAACGAAGATCATGGCATCTGGTCCCATCACTTCATGGGAAATAGATGGGGAAACAGTGGAAACACTGTCAGACTTTATTTTGGGGGGCTCCAAAATCACTGCAGATGGTGACTGCAGCCATGAAATTAAAAGACACTTACTCCTTGGAAGAAAAGTTATGACCAACCTAGATAGCATATTCAAAAGCAGAGACATTACTTTGCCGACTAAGGTCCATCTAGTCAAGGCTATGGTTTTTCCTGTGGTCTTGTATGGATGTGAGAGTTGGACTGTGAAGAAGGCTGAACACTGAAGAACTGGTGCTTTTGAACTGTGGTGTTGGAGAAGACTCTTGAGAGTCCCTTGGACTGCAAGGAGATCCAACCAGTCCTTTCTGAAGGAGATCAACCCTGGGATTTCTTTGGAAGGAATGAGGCTGAAGCTGAATCTCCAGTACTTTGGCCACCTCATGCGAAGAGTTGACTCATTGGAAAAGACCCTGATGCTGGGAGAGATTCAGGGCAGGAGGAGAAGGGGACGACCAAGGATGAGATGGCTGGATGGCATCACGGACTCCATGGACGTGACTCTGAGTGAACTCCGGGAGTTGGTGATGGACAGGGAGGCCTGGCGTGCTGTGATTCATGGAGTTGCAAAGAGTCGGACACGACTGAGTGACTGAACTGAACTGAACTAGCTGCGAGTGGGGTTGCATGGGTGGCTTATAAAGGTTTCCTGGTTAGGGAAGCTTATGTTGGTGGATGGGGCTGGAATTCTTCTCTCTGGAGTGTAATGAAGTGTCCACAAATGAATTATGAGATGTCAGTGGGTTTGGAGTGACTTTGGGCAGCCTGTATATTGAAGCTCAGGGCTATGTTCCTATGTTGCTGGAGAATTTGCATGGTATGTCTTGCTCTGGAACTTGTTGGCTTTTGGTTGGTGCTTGGTTTCACTTTAGGTATGGAGACATTTGATGAGCTCCTGTTGATTCCCTGGAGTCAGGATTTCTCTGGTGTTCTCAAGATTTGGACTTACGGTTCCTGCTTCTGGTTTTCAGTCTTATCTTTACAGTAGCCTCAAGACTTCTCCATCTATACAGCACCGTTGATAAAACATCTCCTTTCAAAGTCAATGGACTGCTTTTCTGGGTCCCTGATATCCTCTGCCGGCATTCCAAAGTTGTTTTGTGGCATTTTCTCAGCGTTCAATTGTTCTTTTGATGAATTTGTGGTGGAGAAAGCAGTCTCCCATCCTATTTCTCCTCCATCTTAGGACCGCTCCCTCTCACTGATCATTGAGGAAGACTTTCTTATCACTCTTTGCTATTCTTTGGAACTTTGCATTCAAATGGGTATATCTTTCCTTTTCTCCTTTGCTTTTTGCTTCTCTTCTTTTCATAGCTATTTGTAAGGCCTCCTCAGACGGCCATTTTGCTTTCTTGCATTTCTTCTCCATGGGGATGGTCTTGCTCCCTGTCTCCTGTACAATCTCATGAACCTACACCCATAGTTCATCAGGCACTCTATCTATCAGATATAGTCCCTTCAATTTATTGCTCACGTTCACTGTATAATCGTCAGCGATTTGATTTAGGTCACCTCTAGTCTTTCCTATTCTCTTTGCATTGTTCACTTAAGGCCTTCTTAACATTTCCTTGCTATTTTCTGGAACTCCGTATTCAGATGGGTATATCTTTCCCTTCCCCCCTTTCCTTTTGCCTCTCTTCTTTTCTCACCTATTTGTAAGGGCCCCTAATAAAGGGATCAAGACCATCCCCATGGAAAAGAAATGCAAAAAAAAAAAAAAAAAAGGCTGTCTGGGGAGGCCTTACAAATAGCTGTGAAAAGAAGAGAAGCAAAAAGCAAAGGGGGAAAGGAAAGATATAAGCATCTGAATGCAGAGCTCCAAAGAATAGCAAGAAGAGATAAGAAAGCCTTCTTCAGCGATCAATGCAAAGAAATAGAGGAAAACAACAGAACCGAAAAAAAAAATAGACATCTCTTCAAGAAAATTGGAGATACCAAGGGGACATTTCATGCAAAGATGGGCTTGATAAAGGACAGAAATGGTCTGGACCTAACAGAAGCAGAAGATATTAAGAAGAGGTGACAAGAATACACAGAAGAACTGTACAAAACAGATCTTCATGACGTGGATAATCATGATGGTGTGATCACTCATCTAGAGCCAGACATCTTGGAATGTGAAGTCAAGAGTTCCAGAAAAGCATCAACTTCTGCTTTATTGCCTATTCCAAAGACTTTGACTATGTGAACCACAACAAACTGTGGAAAATTCTAAAAGAGATGGGAATACCAAACCGTCTGACCTGCTTCCTGAGAAATCTATATGCAGGTCAGGAAGCAACAGTTAGAACTGGACATGGAAGAACAGGCTGATTCCAAATCAGGAAAGAAGTATATCAAGGTTATATATTGCCACCCTGCTTATTTAATTTATATACAGAGTCCCATGTGAAATGCCAGGCTGGATGAAACACAAACTAAAATAAAGATTGCCAGGAGAAATAGCAATAACCTCATATATGCAGATAACACCACAGTTATGGCAAAAGTTAAGAGGATCGGAAGAGTTCCTTGATGAAATTGATAGAGGAGAATGAAAAAAAAAAAAAAAAAGAAAGAAACTGGCTTAAAACTCAACATTCAAAAAATTAAGATTGTGGCAACCTCTTCCATCACTTCATGGCAAATAGATGAGGAAACACTGGAAAAAGTGACAGACTTTATTTTCTTGGACTCCAAAATCATTGCAGATGGTGACTGAAGCCATGAAATTAAAAGAGGCTTTCTCTTTGGGAAAAAAGTTATGACTAACCTAGATAGCATATTAAAAAGCAGAGACATTACTTTGTCAACAAAGGTCCATCTAGTCAAGGCCATGGTTTTTCCAGTAGTCATGTATGAATGTGAGAGTCGGACTATGAAGAAAGCTAAGCAGAGAAGAATTGATGTTTTTGAACTGTGGTGATGGAGAAGACCCTGAGAGTCCCTTGGACTGCAAGGAGATCCAACCAGTCCATCCTAAATGAGATCAGTCCTGGGTGTTCATTGGAAGGACTGATGTTGAAGCTGAAACTCCAATACTTTGGCCACCTGATGTGAAGAACTGACTCGTATAAAAGACCCTGATGCTGGGAAAGATGGAAGGTGGGAAGAGAAGGGGATGACAGAGGATTTGATGGCTGGACGGCATCACCGACTAATGGACATGAGTTTGAGTAAACTCTGGGAGTTGGTGATGGACAGGGAGGCCTGGTGTGCTGCAGTCCACCAGGTCGCAAAGAGTTAGACACATCTGAGCCACTAAACTGAACTGAAATGAAGTTGTTGGCATTCAATCTTGCTATCTCCTGCTTGATCACATCCTATTTACCTCTACTCACGGACCTAACATTTCAAGGTCCTCTGCAACACTGTTCTTTACAGTGTCAAAGTTTACTTTCACAACCAGACACATCCACATCTAAGAATCATTTCCACTTTGGCCCAACCACTTCATTCTTTCTGGAGCTATTAGTAATTGCCCTCTGCTCTTCCCCCATAGCATATTGGACACCTTCTAACCTGGGGGCTTTATTTTCTGATGTCATATCTTTTGCCTTTTCATACTGTCCCTGGGATTCTTGATTCAATTATACTGGACTGTGTTTCCATTTCCTCTCTCAGTAGATCAAGTTTTGTCAGAACTCTTCACTATGACTTGTCCATCTTTGTTGGGCCTGCATGGCATGGCTCATAGCTTCATTGAGTCATGCAAGCCCCTTCACCATAACAAACCTGTGATCCATGCATGAGAATTAGTATTTAATATGTCCAACTAAATTTTTGCCTTGCTATTGTACATGATGTTTCTACTTTGTATAAATAATTATTAGCAAAGAACATATGCCCTAAACATACTTTCTTCTTTCATGCATCCATAGTTTTCCTTATGTTGTCAGTTTTAGCAATCTATTCCCTCTTCACAGTTGAAGTCTTTCTTTAGAAATTAGGTTAAATGTCATTCTTATTTGAACTTCAACACAAGATTGAATCAAGATTGTCAGGAGAAATATCAATAACCTCAGATAGGCAGATGACACCACCCTTATGGCAGAAAGTGAAGAGGAATTAAAAAGCCTCTTGATGAAAGTAAAGAGGAGAGTGAAAAGTTGGCTTAAAGCTCAAAATTCAGAAAACGAAGATCATGGCATCAGTCCCATCACTCCATGGGAAATAGATGGAGAACAGTGGAAACAGTGTCAGACGTTATTTTCTGGGCTCCAAAATCACTGCAGATGGTGACTGCAGCCATGAAGTTAAAAGACGCTTGCTCCTTGGAAGAAAAGTTATGACCAACCTAGATAGCATATTCAAAAGCAGAGACATTACTTTGCTGACTAAGGTCTATCTAGTCAGTTCAGTTCAGTTCATTTCAGTCGTTCAGTCGTGTCTGACTGTTTGCAACCCCATGAATCGCAGCACGCCAGGCATCCCTGTCCTTCACCAACTCCCAGAGTTCACTCAGACTCATGTCCATTGAGTCCGTGATGCCATCCAGCCATCTCATCCTTGGTCATCCCCTTCTCCTCCTGCCTCCAATCCCTGCCAGCATCAGGGTCTTTTCCAAGGAGTCAACCCTTCGCATGAGGTGGCCAAAGTACTGGAGCTTCCGTTTGAGCATCATTCCTTCCAAAGAAATCCCAGGGTTGATCTCCTTCAGAATGGAATGGTTAGATCTCCTTGCAGTCCAAGGGACTCTCAAGAGTCTTCTCCAACACCACAGTTCAAAAGCATCAATTCTTCAAAGCTCAGCCTTCTTCACAGTCCAACTCTTGCATCAGGGTCTTTTCCAAGGAGTCAACCCTTCGCATGAGGTGGCCAAAGTACTGGAGCTTCCGTTTGAGCATCATTCCTTCCAAAGAAATCCCAGGGTTGATCTCCTTCAGAATGGAATGGTTAGATCTCCTTGCAGTCCAAGGGACTCTCAAGAGTCTTCTCCAACACCACAGTTCAAAAGCATCAATTCTTCAAAGCTCAGCCTTCTTCACAGTCCAATTCTCACATCCATACATGACCACAGGAAAAACCATAGCCTTGACCAGACGGACCTTTGTTGGCAAAGTAATGTCTCTGCTTTTCAATATGCTATCTGGGTTGGTCATAACTTTCCTTCCAAGGAGTAAAAATCTTTTCATTTCATGGCTACAATCACCATCTGCACTAATTTTTGAGTCCAAAAAAATAAAGTATGACACTGTTTCTACTATTTTCCCATCTAATTGCCATGAGGTAATGGGACCAGATGCCATGATCTTAGTTTTCTGAATGTTGAGCTTTAAGCCAACTTTTTCATTCTCCTCTTTCACTTTCATCAAGAGGCTTTTTAGTTCCTCTTCACTTTCTGCCATAAGGATGGTGTCATCTGCATATCTTAGGTTATTGATATTTCTCCCAGCAATCTTGATTCCAGCTTGTGCTTCTTCCAGTCCAGCATTTCTCATGATGTTCTCTGCATATAAGTTAAATAAGCAGGGTGACAATATGCAGACTTGACGTACTCCTTTTCCTATTTGGAACCATTTTTGTTGTTGTTGTTGTTGTTCCATATCCAGTTCTAACTATTTTGTCGTGTACTATTGTTTGCAACCCAAACAATACTATGGACTGCAGTCTGCCAGGCTCAACTGAACATTGGATCCTCCAGGCAAGAATACTGAAGTGGGTTACCATTCCCTTCTCCAAGGGATCTTCCCTTTCCAGGAATCGAATCCAGGTCTCCTGCATTGCAGGCAATTTCTTTACCATCTGTGCCATCAGGGAAGCCTATTTTGGGAGAAAAATAATTGTTTCTAGTGTTTCTAGAGTCTTTTGACAATGTAGGTCATCTTATAGTCAAACATATTCCAGATGATTTCTGTTTATTGGTTGCAGAAAAAATGATTTGTAGCCTAAGCTAAGAGACTTGACTGACATCAGATTTGAGACAGATACTAATTAATATAAAAGGTAGAAGATAATTGCTTCTAGAAATCACTGTAGTGTGCTTAAATGATTTAGTACTTAATAGAGAATAAGCTATGAAAATGAGATAATTTAAACAACCATATATAATTGAAACATATTTTTCTAGATCTCTAACAAATCTTTCTAATGCCAGTCCTATTCCCTTTTATATAGCTATATATATATATTTTCTGAATTTAGAATATGTAACACATGAATTTAGGTTAAAACTCATGAAGTGAATTTGAATCACATGATGTATTATGCTTGTCAAGTTGAGATAGCTGAAAACATTATCATTTTATTCTAGAAATATAACTAGGGTAAATTAATCATCATCAACATAATCTTATAAACCATGTAACATGAAAGGTAAATAATTCACCATAGTTATACATATTAACTTTTGGGGGAAAAAAGACATCGAATTAAAAGACAAAATAATTATTCAGATTAAGGGGGTTTTTGGGTTCTAACACCCAAAAAAGATGTCCTCTTCATTATAAGGGACTGGAATGCAAAAGTAGGAAGTCAAGAAACACCTGGAGCAACCAGTAAATTTGGCTTCGGAATGCAGAATGAAGCAGGGCAAAGGCTAATGGAGTTTTGCCAAGAAAATGCACTGGTCATAGCAAACACCCTCTTCCAACAACACAAGAGAAGACTCTACACATGGACATCACCAGATGGTCAACACCGAAATCAGATTGATTATATTTCTTTGCAGTCAAAGATGGAGAAGCTCTATACAGTCAGCAAAAGCAAGACCGAGAGCTGACTGTGGCTCAGATCATGAACTCCTTATTGCCAAGTTCAGACTTAAATTGAAGAAAGTAGAGAAAACCAATAACCATTCAGGTATGACCTAAATCAAACCCTTATGATTATACAGTGGAAGTGAGAAATAGATTTAAGGGGCTAGATCTGATAGTTAGAGTGCTTGATAAACTATGGACGGAGGTTCTTGACTTTGTACAGGAGACAGGGATCAAGACCATCCCCATGGAAAAGAAATGCAAAAAAGCAAAATTGCTGTCTGGGGAGGCCTTACAAATAGCTNTACTGTCCTTTATTATGCCCATCTTTGTGTGAAATCATCCCTAGGTATCTCTAATTTTCTTGAAGAGAGTTCTAGTCTTTCTCATTCTGTTTTTTCCTACTTTTTTTTTTTGATATTGTTCACTTAAGAAGGCTTTCTTATCTCTCCTTGATATTGTTTTGAACTCTGCATTCAGTTGGTACATCATTTCCTTTCTTCTTTGCCTTTCACTTCTTTTCCTGTCTCAACTATTTGGAAGGCCTCAGACAACCACTTTGCCTTCTTGCATTTCTTTTTCTTGGGGATGGTTTTGGTCACTGCCTCCGGTACAATGTTATGAACCTCCATCCACGGTTCTTCAGGCACTCTGTTTATTAGATCTAATCCCTTGAATCGATTTGTCACTTCTGCTGTATATTTTAAGATTTGATTTAAGTCATACCTGAATGGCTTTGTGATTTTCTCTTTCTTCATTTTGAGTCTGAGTTTTGTAGCAAGGAGCTCATGATTTGAGCCAAGGCCAGCTCCAAGTCTTGTTTTTGCTGACTATACTGAGCTTTTCCATCTTGGGCTGCAAAGAAATAATCAATCTTATTTCAATATGGACAATCTGGTGATGTCCAATTGTAGGCTCATTTTTATATTGTTGGAAGAGGGTGTTTGCATTGACCAGTGTGCTCTCTTGGCAAAACTCTGTTAGCCTTTGCCCTGCTTCATTTTGCATTCCAGAGTCAAACTTGCCTGTGACTTCAGGTATTTCTTGACTTCCTACTTTTGCATTCTAATCCCCTTGATGAAAAGGACATCTTTTTGGATGTTAGTTCTAGGTCTTCAAAGAACAATTCAACTTGAGCTTCTTCAGCATTAATGGTCTGGGCATAGACTTGGATTACTGTGATGGTGAATGCTATGCCTTGGAAATGAATGCAGATCTTTCTGTCATTTTTGAGATTGCACCCAAGTCTGTATTTCAGACTCTTGTTGACTATGAAGGCTACTTCATTTCTTCTAAGGGATTCTACCCCAACAGTTCAGTTCAGTCACTCAGTCATGTCTGACCTTTTGTGACCCCATGAATTGCAGCACGCCAGGCCTCCCTATCCATCACCAACTCCCGGAGTTCACTCAGACTAGCGTCCATCGAGTCAGTGATGCCATCCAGCCATCTCATCCTCGGTCGTCAACTTCTCCTCTTGCCCCCAATCCCTCCCAGCATCAAAGTATTTTCCAATGAGTCAGCTCTTTGCATGAGGTAGCCAAAGTACTGGAGTTTCAGCTTTAGCATCATTCCTTCCAATGAATATTCAGGACTGATTTCCTTTAGGATGGACTGGTTGGATCTCCTTCCAGTCCAAGGGACTCTCAAGAGTCTTCTCCAACACCACAGTTCAAAAGCATCAATTCTTTGGCACTCAGCCTTCTTCACAGTCCAACTCTCACATCCATCATGACCACTGGAAAAACCGTAGCCTTGACTAGACGGACCTTATTCGGCAAAGTAATATCTCTGCTTTCGAATATGCTATCTAGGTTGGTCATAACTTTTTTTCCAAGGAGTAAGCATCTTTTAATTTCATAGCTGCAATCACCATCTGCAGTGATTTTGGAGCCCCCCAAAATAAAATCTGACACTGTTTCCATTGTTTCTCCATCTATTTCCCATGGAGTGATGGGACCAGATGCCATGATCTTCGTTTTCTGAATGTTGAGCTTTAAGACAACTTTTTCACTCTCCTCTTTTACTTTCATCAAGAGGCTTTTTAGTTTCTCTTCACTTTCTGCCATAAGGGTGGTGTCATCTGCATATCTGAGTTATTGATATTTCTCCCAGCAATCTTAGTAGATAAAATGGTCATCTGAATTAAATCCTCCCTTCCTGCCTATTTTAGTTTACTGATTCCTAAATTGTTTATGTTCACTCTTACCATCTCCTGTTTGACCATATCCAATTTACTTTGATTCATGGACCTAACATTCCAGGTTCCTATACAATATTTATCTTTACAATTTCAGACTTTACTTTCACCATCAAAGACATCCACAACTGGGCATTGCTTCTACTTTGGCTCTGCCCCTTCATTGCTTCTGGAACTATTTCTCTACTCTTCCCTGTTAACATATTTGACACCTAGCAACTAGCTAGGCTCATCTTTCAGTTTCATATCTTTTTGCCTTTTCATATTGTTCATGGGGTTCTCAAGACAATAATACTGAAGTGGTTTGCCATTTCCTTCTCCAGTGGACCACATATTTTCAGAACTTTCCACGATGACTTGTCTGTCTTGGGTGACACTACATGGCTTGGCTTATAGTTTCATTGAGTTACACAAGGCTGTGATCCATGTGACCATTTTGTTTAGTTTTTGTCGTTGTGGTTTTTGTTCTGGAGGTCATAGGTTTTAAGTTCTTGCCTCTTTGGTCTGCCCTCTGTTGGATAAGGATAAGAGGCTTATGCAAGCTTTCTGATGGGAAGGACTGGCTATGGAGAAAACTGGGCCTTGCTCTGGTGGGCAGGGCCATGTTCAGTAAATCTTTAATTCAATTTTCTTCTGAGGCTGTGCTCCCTCCCTATAGTTTGGCCTGAGGTGACCTGGTCCTGTAGTCTACAGTCTCTGTGGTAGGGCTTCAGCCTCTGTGGTTGTGCTAATGGTGACCTCCTCCATGAGGATTTATGTCAACATGCCATGTCTCTCAGGACTACTGCTGTCAGTGCCCCTGACTGTGTGGCAGGCCACTGTCGACCCATGCCTCCACAAAAGACTCCCAAACACTCATAGGCAAATCTGGCTCAGTCTCTTGTGGAGTCACTGCTGTCTTATCCTAGTCCTTGTGCACCAAAGTTTTGTTTGTGCCATCCAGGAATTTCTGTCTCCCCAGTCCTGTGGAAGTTCTATAATCAAATCCCACTAAGCTTCAATATCAGATTTCCTGGGGGTTCCCAGTTCCTTTGATGATCCTCAAATTGGAAAGTCTGATGTGGGGGCCTAGAAACTTCACAAAAATCCAAGAACTCCCTTGATATAATCGTTCTCCAGTTTGTGGGTCACCCACCTGCCTGCACTATTGTAGGGATAATGGCAACCTCCTCCAAGGGGACTTATACCACGTGCTATGCCTCCCTGGACTGCTGCTGCCAGTACCCCTGTCCCCATGGCAGGCTACTGCTGACCCACACCTTCAGAGGAAACCTTCAAACACTCACAGGCAGGTCTGCCTCAGTCTCTTGTGGGGCCATTGCTTCTTTCCCTGGGTCCTGGTATATGGAAGGTTTGGTTGTATCCGCCAAGAGTCTCTAGCAAGTATAGAATTTGATTTTAACATGATTGCGTCCCTCCTACCCATCTTGTTGCACCTTCTCCTTTTCCTTTGAAGGGGTATATCTTTTTTTGGTGGATTCCAGCATCCTCCTGTCAATCGTTGTTTAGCAACTAGCTGCAAATTTGGTGTTCTTGCAGAAAATGAGCACATGTCCTTCTACTTTGCCATCTTAGATAACAATTATGGATTAGTAAGTGGATTAGACATTCAAAAATTCCAATAGAAGACAGAGATTGACAGAATGAATATTCTTTCATAAAGTTACACCAACATGTTCTATATAGGAAGTATGTTTTAAATTCAGTGACAAAACAGGTTGGAAATAAAAGGATCTTGCAAACAGTGAACAAAGAGAGTGACTGTACTAATATATGAACATGTTCTGCCACTTTGGGGCAACTAGCATTCTCTTTCTCAGCCATTGGTACTATATTCTTCTTTTACTTCCTCATCACAGGCAAAAGCTTAGGTATCCCACTGGCATAGGTTGCTCTTCTGGCTTCTCTATTATCACTCAACACCTGGAAAGTTTCTGGGTCCCAGTGAGTCTACTATGGGGATGAGACTCAGAGAACCAAGAAGCCAGTTGGAGGCCAGGTGCAATGCAGTGAAGGGGCCTGAGGCTGCACCTGAACTGGAGCTCTGTGCCCAAATGAAGATTTATGTTATCAGGGAGCTGCCCTCTGAAGCATGGCTGTCCTGTATCTTGGGCAATCAGCATGCTTAGGGCTGTGCAGCAATCCTTTCGGAAGCCCCTGGACCATATAAATGTCCATTTACCTCATTATAATTTCCCAACTTATTGGTTACTACCCGAGTCTGAGTGAACTCCAGGAGTTGGTGATGGACAGGGAGGCCTGGCATGCTGCGATTCATGGGGTCGCAAAGAGTCGGACACGACTGAGCAACTGAACTGAACTGAACTGAAGTCTCTCAACTGCTGTTAAGGAAACCCAGGGCGTTTGCCCTCACCTCTTTCCCAGGATGCATTGACCATAGTTGAAACACCTAAACTATCCCCACCAACTCCTTCCTGATGTTCAAACTCTGCTTGGAATAGATGTCTGCCTTCTTTGATGAGGCTGAAATGAGCAAGCCTGAGTGGTCAATGTCTGCTTGAGAGAGAAGAGACCAACTAGAAGGGATTCTTTGAAGTTTACTTCAGCAGGATTGAAACTGACTGTAGAGTGAAAGTGGATACTGGTACTGGTGGTGGTGGTGGTGTAGAGAGAGTGAATGATGGACAACGGGGTGAGCTCTGAATGGTTTACTATTTATATCCTAAGATAGGGGTAGTCAGGGGAAAAGATTAAGTCCAGAGGCATAGTAAGGTCTAGTAGGATAAGAATCTATGATCTCAGTGTGTTCTGATAGAAGAAAGAAAAAAGCAAATTGTAGGGGTGAAAGTCCATTGCAAATGTGAAGTTCATGGGCAAAAAGTACAGTGCTAAAAGAGAATACCCAGCGATAAGGGTAAGGGCAGAATAGCTACAGTCAGTAAAACCACCAGATTATTTTTAAAGATAATTTATTGGTAGTTATGCTTTAAATTTCCATTATTCTTCCCTTTAATATTTATTGATACCATTCATTATTACTCCCTACTTAAAGTGATATTAATTCTCTAAAGCAAATATTAAAATTCAAAAAGAGTACAAAGGGAAAAATAGAAATAAACCATCAAAACAACAGAAAACATAAAGCATGTTACTTCTTACTACACAAACAGAATGTCATATATATGCACATACACATACATATGTATAATGCTCTGCAAAAATTTCAAAGAGTTTATCAACTGACTTTTTTACATATTGGGTTTAGAATATCAATAAATATTCTTTTACAACCCAGATATTAATGGCTGAGTATAGTCCAATAGCAATACTTTTCCCAGAGGCATTTGTATTGCTTTTAATCTTTTAATGCTGAAAATATTTGTGCTGAGTAAATCTTTGCACATTTATCCTTACTGACATATCTTATTTTCTTAAGATACATTTCATAAGAGCAATTTTTAAATTAAAAAACATATATTTCCAGGGAAGTTTATATTTTCAAATAAACAACTCCAAGTTATATAGTTATGGAAACAGTTTATTAGTTTATCAGTTTCTAGAATTCTTGAAAACTCAATTATCATGTTTTTAAGATAAATACTACTATGTAAATTATAATATTTTACTTCATCATTAATTAAGTATAGATCCCATTTTGTATTTATATAATAGCAATATAGAGCAACTTATATATTATCATGCAACTGTTTCTCTTCTTGCTAATTTCCTGCTTATACATTTTGTTAAAATTTTATTACTGTTTTTCTTATAAAATATAACTAGGTTCATAGAAAGTTATTCCCTTTTAATTGTAAATAAGAACCATTACTAAATAAAGATATATGTCAATAACCTTCAACTCATTTTGAGAGGCTATTGTGAGTCAGATCTGTGATTGCTTCTGAAGTTTCTATGAATAATAAGCATAGTCATAGTCCTCAAGGACAAAGGGTGGAGAGAGGTACTGAAGCTAGTGCCCATGCCTACTATATAGAGAAGTATGTGATATGATAGGGAGGTTGGAAATGTAATAGAAACATGTACAGTATAGCTTGGGGCAAGGTTTGAGCGAGGACTCTACAGAAGATATACTACTTGGCTTAACTGCTTATACATTTTGTTAAAATTTTATTACTGTTTTTCTTATAAAATATAACTAGGTTCATAGAAAGTTATTCCCTTTTAATTGTAAATAAGAACCATTACTAAATAAAGATATATGTCAATAACCTTCAACTCATTTTGAGAGGCTATTGTGAGTCAGATCTGTGATTGCTTCTGAAGTTTCTATGAATAATAAGCATAGTCATAGTCCTCAAGGACAAAGGGTGGAGAGAGGTACTGAAGCTAGTGCCCATGCCTACTATATAGAGAAGTATGTCATATGATAGGGAGGTTGGAAATGTAATAGAAACATGTACAGTATAGCTTGGGGCAAGGTTTGAGCGAGGACTCTACAGAAGATATACTACTTGGCTTAGTTGTAAAGTATGTATTTGGGTTTATAAAGAAAACAGTGAACAGAATACTTTCTTATTAATTAATATCAATACTTGAACACTCAAAATGTGCATCTTTCAAATGAAATTGTTTCTAAAATGGAATAAGAGTAGTTAGAACCAGTCTTGAGTGTGATGTGTTATTATGATCTGTTTCTCAGAGAATATGACTTCCTTCACATAATCAGGGAACAAGTCTTATTTGATTATTCTTAAACTTAACAGAATAAATCTTTCCTCCTTGTCCAGTTGCTCTGTTGTGTACGACTTTTTGCAACCCTATGGACTATAGCCTGTCAGGTTCCTCTGTCCCCGGAATTTTTCAGACAAAAATACTGGAACAGTGTGCCATTTTCTGCTCCTAGGGATCTTCTGAGCCCAGGGATCAAACTCTCATCTCTTCCATCTTCTGCATTGGCAGGGGCTTTCTTGGTGACTCAGATGGTAAAGAATCTGCCTGCAATGCAGGAGACCTGGGTTTGATCCCTGGATCAGGAATATTCCCTGGAGAAGGGAATGGCTACCCACTCCAGTGTTCTTCCCTGGAGAATTCCATGGACAGAGGAAACTGGCAGACTATAGTCCATGGGGTCACAAAGAGTCGGACAAGACTGGGCAACTCACACTTTCACGTTTTCTACCACTAGTGCCGAGGCAATGGCACCCCAATCCAGTAGTCTTGCTTGGAAAATCCCACGGATGGAGGAGCCTGGTAGGCTTCTGTCCATGGGGTCGCTAAGAGTTGGACACAACTGAGCGACTTCACTTTCACTTTTCACGTTCATGCATTGGAGAGGGAAATGGCAACCCACTCCAGTGTTCTTGCCTGGAGAATCCCAGGGATGGGGGAGCCTGGTGGGCTGCTGTCTATGGAGTTGCATAGAGTTGGACACGACTGAAGCGATGTAGCAGCAACAGCAACATTATACAAACTTAGTTTAAAATCCTAAGTTTTTGCATTATAAATTTATTAATTATAAATAATATAATTCCTGTCACATAGTATTTTGTTTCGGAGAAGGAAATGGCGACCCACTCCAGTATTCTTGCCTGGAGAATCCCAGGGACGGGGGCGCCTGGTGGGCTGCCGTCTATGGGGTCGCACAGAGTCGGACACAACTGAAGTGACTTAGCAGCAGCAGCAGTATCACCTGGGAAGCCCAAATAAATCTTTACTCTTTATCAAAAAAGTCATGGTTCCTCCAAATCTCCTAGCCTCTTGCAGTCGATAGGGCCATATGATTAATTCTGGCTAATGTCCTATGAAGAGAAGTGATGACTCCAGTTTAAAGCATGTAAGAGCCAGTACTCAACATTCTAGTTTTTATTTCCCTTGTTATGGGAAAATGATGGTCTCTTGTAGATGAAAAAACAACTTGGATAGTGGATAATAACATGGAAAACTTGATTTGAAAGAGTTTCTCACTTCTTTTCTGAATGTTTAGCCCAATACAAAGTAAATTTTGCTAGTGTTATATTAATACTGTTTTGTGTTTGGTGGTTGCCATGATATAGTCTAACCTGACCTACTCTCTCTAAATTAAAAGTCTTTCATAAAGATTTTGGCTAAGTTACAATGACTATGCATACTATTTTAGCTTGAATAATGTGTCTATATAGAGCAAATCAATGTACCCTGGGCTATTTGGTATTCTGATGGGCCAGATATTGGATGTGTACGTTGTCTTATAGAGGTGAAGTAATCATCTAATTAAGCCTGGAATGGTTCCTCCAAGGAGAGAATAATCTTGTTATCAGAAGGAAAATGGTCTTCTACTGATAATGAATAGGAAATAACAGCAAATGACAACTTTATATTCTCTAAATATTCTCCCTCATTGTTTGGAGTTGAGTTATACCCCTCAAAATGTATACATTGTGGTCTGAACCCACAGCACCACAGAATGTGACTGTATTTGAGGACAGGGCCTTTATAGAGAAAACTAAGCTGAAATAAAGCCAAGTTAAAATGGGCCCTAGTCCAAATTTATAGATGTCCCTATGAAAAGAGGAAATTTGGACACACCGAGGGACAAGAATGTGCTCACAGAGAGGCAAGGTTATGTGACGACACAGTGAGAAATCAGTTATTTGCAAGCCAAAAAGGTAGGTCTCCGGAGAACTGAAATCTGCAGATAACTTGGCCTTGGACCTCTAGCCACAAGTACTATGAAAAAATAAATTTTTGTTCTTCAGGTCACCCAGTCAGTACCCAATTTTGCTAAGGCAGCCTGAGCAGACTATTATATCATAGTTAAAAATAGCAAAAATTTCCTAAATAATCTAATGCTACTATCAAAACACAACCCAGAACACACTATACTGTCTCCAGGAATTGATCACTCATGAAAACAGGGCTTGCTGGTCCTTCAGAGAGGCTACAGATGGGTTCAAATATTGATTCCCTCAGCCTGCTCTGCAGGTTGGTGAATAGCCCCATCGCTGTTAATCTTTATGTGGCATACAATCATTGGAATTTACTATATATGCCACAACATGAAAATTATGGCAAAAGAATACATAGAAAATCTCAGTAAATTCTGAATGAGTAATTGTTCAGGTTGCATTATCTAACTGGAGCATAATAAAAATTGAAATGGCCATATTTTCTCAATCCTTAAGTCTATAAATATTCACATTTTAAATTTTCTGAAATTACAGTCAGTTTTAAGAAGTTGCAGCTGCTGGGCAGAAGAGTAAGTTATAATATAATGATCAGTTCTTGTGTATCTATGAATTAGTCATAGTTTGGAAATAAATTAAACATGGTTGTCTTTTTCAATTTAGGTATCTGTAATAGTAATTTAATTGGATGTTAAAATATGACTTCATCTCAGTTTTACTTATGCCTCTAAGAAAGAATATACCAACTTCTCTCAGAATTCCAAACTTAGGTACATAGTCACCAAATTAGGAATAATAATGAAGATTTTGAAAAACAAGTTTGGGAAGACTGAAGAAATCACCACAAGCTACATAACTAACTTATGAAATACACAGAGAAGCTGAGAGGGGACTTTTTAAAGGACTGCCAAGGTACAAAGAATGCCTACAGACTAAGACAGGAAATGCTTCCCTCTTACCACAAAACCTGAGAAAAGGTGTTCAAAAAGATCACTTTAAGACAAATGCTTATGTTGAAACATGGGGTGGAGTTATAGCAAGCTCCAGGAGATGGTGAAGGACAAGGAAGCCTGGTGTGCTGCAATCCATGGTGCCTCAAAGAGTCAGACATGACTGAGCAACTGAACAACAACAAAAAACTATGAGGTCTAAAAGAACTGACTTCTGATTTGAGTCTGAGAAATCTAGAGTGACTGTATCTGGTTAGCCTACAGCAAAGGGATACTTAAATCTATGTGCGGACTTAAGTCTATAATGGGGAATGCTTGACAGTCAAGAGTTCAGTGGGGCAAACGAGGCATGGGTGTTTCTCATAGGCCAGATCTAAGCCATGTAAGGGAGAGAATTACACTGAATGTCTTAGACAATGTCTAGTAGAATCCTTTAGAAACATGAGGCTGCCTCTGAAGCAAGAATCTTGAGGTGAACTGCCAGCATCTAGGGGCTGAAAACTTAGCTCAGGCAATCAATTGGAGGAGATGATTACACTTCATGGTGAGTGAACGATGAAGAGGATGCTAAAGAACCCATCACCCAACGTAGATCATGTTGACTTTAAACCTCTGGTAAACTCAAAGACGCTAATACCAGGCTGCCTCAATAGAAATGGAAGAGTAAGATCCTTACCTACTCTTATCTCCTCCTCTTAGCACAAATTCAGTCTTTCGAGAGTGAGAGGAAAGGACATGAAATAAAAGTCCACTATACTCCTTTTCAGGAGGAAGTGGCAGTCCCGTTCCTTCTGGGCTATACAGTAGGACACTTTTGCTTATCCATTCTATATAGGATAGTTTGAACTACTAAACCCACTTACTAATCCTCTTGCCTGGAGAATCCCATGGAGAGAGGAGCCTGGTGGGCTGCAGTCTATGGGGTCACAAAGACAGACACGACTGAGTGACTAAATGTCAACAATAACAATGTTTACTTCAAAGAGTCCGGTTTTGTTTTGTTTTTTAGTATTCAAAGCCATTTTGTGGGGTTACATAATATTATTGGGAACAAGGCAGTATGTAAAGATTGGTAGTTTTTTGTTTTGTTGGGTTTGGTTTTTATCAGGCTGCACAGAGAATAGGATCTTAGTTGCCTGACCAGGAATTGGATCTGTGCCACAGCACACAGTCTTAACCACTAGACTGCCAAGGAACTGCCTCAGAGATTCTGTTTTAGCATGCCTCAGGAGGGGGCAAAAATTAGGACACTGAAAGATGAACTCCCAAAGTCAGTGGGTGCCCAATATTTAACTGGAGATGAGTGGAGAAATAAAGAAAGAAAGGAAAAATGTAGACACAGCGGCAAAGCAAAAACAGCACTCAGTTGTGGATGTGACTGCTGATGGAAGTAAGTCCAATGCTTTAAAGAGCAATATTGCATAGGAATCTGGAATGTTAGGTCCATTAATCAAGGCAAATTGGAAGTGGTCAGATAAGAGATGGCAACAGTGAACATCAACATTTTAGGAATCAGAAAACTAAAATGGACTAGAATGGTTGAATTTAACTCAGTTCAGTTCAGTTCAGTTGCTCAGTTGTGTCCGACTCTTTGGGACCCCATGAATCGCAGTACACCAGGTCCCCTGTCCATCACCAACTCCCGGAGTTCACTCAGACTCATGTCCATTGAGTCCATGATGCCATCCAGCCATCTCATCCTCTGTAGTCCCCTTCTCCTCCTGCCCCCAATCCCTCCCAGCATCAGGGTCTTTTCCAATGAGTCAACTCTCCGCATCAGGTGGCCAAAGCACTGGAGTTTCAGCTTCAGCATGATTCCCTCCAAAGAAATCCCAGGGCTGATCTCCTTCAGAATGGACTGGTTGGATCTCCTTGCAGTCCAAGGGACTCTCAAGACTCTTCTCCAACACCACAGTTCAAAAGCATCAATTCTTTGGCACTCAGCCTTCTTCACAGTCCAACTCTCACATCCATACATGACCACTAGAAAAACCATAGCCTTGACTAGATGGACCTTTGTTGGCAAAATAATGTCTCTGCTTTTCAGTATGATATCTAGGTTGATCAAACTTTTCTTCCAAGGAGTAAGCGCCTTTTAATTTCATGGCTGCAATCACCATCTGCAGTGATTTTGGAGCCCAGAAAAATAAAGTCTGACACTGTTTCTACTGTTTCCCCATCTATTTCCCATGAAGTGATGGGACCAGATGCCATGATCTTCGTTTTCTGAATGTTGAGCTTAAGCCAACTTTTTCACTCTCCACTTTCACTTTCATCAATAGGCTTTTTATTCCTCTTCACTTTCTGCCATAAAGGTGGTGTCATCTGCATATCTGAGGTTATTGATATTTCTCCCGGCAATCTTGATTCCAGCTTGTGCTTCTTCCAGTCCAGCGTTTCTCATGATGTACTCTGCATATAAATTAAATAAGCAGGGTGACACTATACAGCCTTGATGTACTCCTTTCCCTATTTGGAACCAGTCTGTTGTTCCATGTCCAGTTCTAAGTGTTGCCTCCTGATCTGCGTACAGGTTTCTCAGGAGGCAGGTTTGGGGCTCTGGTATTCCCATCTCTTTCAGAATTTTCCACAGTTTATTGGGATCCACACAGTCAAAGGCTTTGGCATAGTCAATAAAGCAGAAATAGATGTTTTTTCTGGAACTCTCTTGCTTTTTTGGTGATCCAGCTCAGATGACTACTGAGCTATCTACTACTGTAGGCAAGAATCCCTTAGAAGAAATGAAGTAGCCATTATAGTCACAAAAGAGTCCAAATTGCAGTATTGCATGCAATCTCAAATGACATAATGATCTCTGTTTGTTTCCAAGGCATAGCATTCAATATCACAGTAATCCAAATCAATATTCCAACAGTTAATGCTAAAGAACGTGAAATTGAATGGTTCTGTGAGATCTACAAGACCTTCTAGAACTAAAACTCAAAAAAGATGTCCTTTTCATTATAGGGGACTGGAATGCAAAAGTAGGAAGTCAAGAAACTACCAGAGTACCAGGCAAATAAGGCATTGGAGTACTGAATGAAGCAGGTCAAAGACTAACAGAGTTTTGCTAAGAAAAGACACTGGTCATAGTCAACACCCTCTTCCAACAACACAAGAGAAGACTACACATGGACATCTCCAGATGGCCAACACTGAAATCTGAATGATTATATTCTTTGCAGCCAAAGATAGAGAAGCTCTATACAGTCAGCAAAAACAAGACTGGGAGTTGACTGTGGCTCACATTATGAAATCCTTATGCCAAATTCAGACCTACATTGAAGAAAATAGGTAAAACTACTAGACCATTCAAGTATTACCTAAATCAAATCCCTTACGTTTATACAGTAGAAGTGACAAATAGATTCAAGAAATTAGATCTGATAGACAGAGTGCCTGAAGGACTATGGACAGAAGTTTGTGACATTGTATAGGAGACAATGATCAAGACCATTCCCACAAAAAAGAAATGCAAAAAGGCAAAATGGTTGCCTGAGAAGCCTTACAAATAGCTATGAAAAGAAGAGAGGAGAAAGGCAAAGGAGAAAAGGAAACATAAACCCATTTGAATGCAGAGTTCCAAAGAATAACAAGGAGAGATAAGAAAGCCATCCTCACTGATCAGTGCAAAGAAATACAGGAACATAATAAAATGGGAAAGACTAGGGATTTCTTTAGGAAAATTAGAGATACCAAGGGAACATTTCATGCAAAGATGGGCACAATAAAGGACAGAAATGGTATGGATCTAACAGAAGCAAAATATACTAAGAGGTGGCAAGAATATATAGAAGAACTATACAAAAAGGATCTTCACAACCCAGATAACCAAGATGGTATGATCCCTCACCTAGAGCCAGATATCCTGGAATGTAAAGTAAAATTGGTCTTAGGAAGCATCACTATGAACAAATCTAGTGGAGGTGATGGAATTGCAGTTGAGCTATTTCAAATCCTGAAAGATGATGCTGTGAAAGTGCTGCACTCAATATGCCAGCAAATTTAGAAAACTCAGCAGTGGCCACAGGACTGGAAAAGGTCATTTTTCATTTCAATCCCAAAGAAAGGCAATGCCAAAGAATGTTCAAACTACTGCACAATTGCAATCATCTCACACAGTAGTAAAGTATGCTCAAAATTCTCCAAGCCAGGTTTCATCAATACGTGAACCATTAACTTCCTGATATTCAAGCTGGATTTTAAAAAGGCAGAGGAACCAGAGAGCAAATTGCTAAAATCCACTGGATCATCAAAAATAGCAAAAGAGTTCCACAAAAATATTACTTCTGATTTATTGACTATGCCAAAGCCTTTGACTGTGTCAATAACCACAAACTGTAGAAAATTCTTAAAGAGATGGAAATACCAGACCACCTGACCTGCCTCCTGAGAAATCTGCATGCAAGTCAAGAAGTAACAGAACTGGACATGGAAAAAAAGACTGGTTCAAAATTGGGAAGGAATATATCAAGGCTGTATAGTGTCACCCTGCTTATTTAAGTTATATGCAGAGTACATCATTAGAAACCTTGCCTGGATGAAGCACAAACTGGAATCAACATTGCTGGAAGAAATAGCAATAACCTCAGGTATGCAAATGACAGCACCCTAATGGCAGAAAGCAAAAAAGAACTAAAAAGCCTCTTGATGAAAGTGAAATAGAAGAGTGCAAAAGTTGGCTTAAAACTCAACATTCAGAAAACAAAGATCAAGGCATCTACTCCCATCAGTACAGTTCAGACGCTCAGTCGTGTCCCATCATCAACTCCCAGCGTTCACTCAAACTCATGTCCATTGAGTTGTTGATGTCATCCAGCCATCTCATCCTCCGTTGTCCCCTTTCCTTCAGCCCCCAATACCTCCTACCATCAGAGTCTTTTCCAATGAGTCAGCACTTTGCATGAGGTGGCCAAAGTATTGGAGTTTCAGCTTTAGCATCCAAAGAACACCCAGGACTGGTCTCCTTTAGGATGGACTGGTTGGATCTCCTTGCAGTCCAAGGGACTCTCAAGAGTCTTCTCCAACACCATAGTTCAAAAGCATCAGTTCTTTGGCACTTAGCTTTCTTCACAGTCCAACTCTCACATCCATACATGACCACTGGAAAAACCATAGCCTTGACTAGATGGACTTTGTTGGCAAAATAATGTCTCTGCTTTTCAATATGCTATCCAGGTTGGTCATAACTTTTCTTCCAAGGAGTAAGTGTCTTTTAATTTCATGGCTGCAATCAACATCTGCAGTGATTTTTGAGCCCCAAAAAATAAAGTCTGACACTGTTTCCACTGTTTCTCCATTTCCCAGAAATGATGGGACCAGATGCCATAATCTTCATTTTCTGAATGTTGAGCTTTAAGCTAACTTTTTCACTTTCCTCGCTGACTTTCATCAAGAGGCTTTTTAGTTCCTCTTCACTTTCTGTCATAAGGGTGGTATCATTTACATATCTGAGGTTACTGATATTTCTCCTGGCAATCTTGATTCCAGCTTGTGCTTCTTCCAGCCCAGCGTTTCTCATGATGTACTCTGCATGTAAGTTAAATAAACAGAGTGACAATATACAGCCTTGACTTATTCCTTTCCCTATTTGGAACCAGTCTGTTGTTCCATGTCCAGTTCTAAGTGTTGCTTCCTCACCTGCATACAAGTTTCTCAAGAGGCAGGTCAGGTGGTCTGGTATTCCCATCTTTTTCAGAATTTTCCACAGTTTCTTGTGATCCACACAGTCAAAGGCTTTGGCATAGTCAATAAAGCAGAAATATATGGTTTTCTGTAACTCACTTGCTCTTCTGATGATCCCGCGGATGTTGGCAATTTAATCTCTGATTCCTCTGGTGTTGCTGCTGAGTCGCTTCAGTCGTGTCCGACTCTGTGTGACCCCATAGACGGCAGCCCATCAGGCTCCCCCGTCCCTGAGATTCTCCAGGCAAGAACACTGGAGTGGGTTGTCATTTCCTTCTTCAATGCATGAAAGTGAAAAGTGAAAGTGAAGTCACTCAGTCGTGTCCGACTAAAACCAGCTTGAACCTCTGGAAGTTCGCGGTTCATGTATGCTGAAGCCTGGCTTGGAGAATTTTGAGCATTATTTTACTAGTATGTGAGTATGAGTGTAATTGTGCCATAGTTTGAGCATTCTTTGGCATTGCCTTTCTTTGGGATTGGAATGAAAAATGACCTTTTCCAGTCCTGTGGCCACTGCTGAGTTTTCCAAATTTGCTGGCATATTGAGTGTAGCACTTTCACAGCACTATATTCCAGGATTTGAAATAGCTCCACTAGAATTCCATCACCTCCACTAGCTTTGTTCATTGTGATGCTTTCTAAGCCCACTTGACTTCGCATTCCAGGAATGTCTGGCTCTAGGTGAGTGATCACACCATCGTGATTATCCAGGTCGTGAAGATCTTTTTGTACAGTTCGTCTGTATACTCTTGCTACCTCTTCTTAATATCTTCTGCTTCTGTTAGGTCCATACCATTTCTGTCCTTTATCCAGCCCATCTTTTCATGAAATGTTCCCTTTGTATCTCTAATTTTCTTGAAGATATCTCTAGTCTTTCCCATTCTGTTGTTTTCCTCTATTTCTTTGCATTGATCGCTGAGGAAGACTCTCTTATCTCTCCTTGCTATTCTTTGGAATTCTGCATTCAGATGCTTATATCTTTCCTTTCCTCCTTTGCTTTTTGCTTCTCTTCTTTTCACAGCTATTTGTAAGGCCTCCCAGACAGCCATTTTGCTTTTTTGTATTTCTTTTCCACGGGGATGGTCTTGATCCCTGTCTCTTGTACAATGTGGCAATGAAGTGATGAGGAAGCAGTGGAAACTGTGACAGACTATTTTTTGGGGGGCTCCAAATCACTGTAGATGGTGACTGCACCCATGAAATAAAAGACACTTACTCCTTGGGAGAAAAGTTTGAGCAACCTAGACAACATATTATAAAACCAAGACATTACTTTGCCAACCAAGGCCTGTCTATTCAAAGCTTTTTTTTTTTACCCCTAGTAATCAAGTATGAATGTGAGAGTTGGACTATAAAGAAAGCTGAGCACCAAGAATTGATGCTCTTGAACTGTAGTGTTGAAACAGACTCTTAAGAGTCCCTTGGACAGCAAGGAGATCCAACCAGTCCATCCTAAAGGAAATCAGTCATAAATATTCTTTGGAAGGTCTAATGCTGAAGCTGAAACTCAATTACTTTGGCCACCTGATGTGAAGAACTGACACATTTGAAAAGACCCTGATGCTGGGAAAGATTGAAGGCCAGAGGAGAATGTGAGGACAGAGGATGAAATGGTTGGATGGCATGACTGACTAAATGGACATGAGTTTGGGTAAACTCTGGGAGTGGTGATGGACAAGGAGGCCTGGGCTTCTGCATTCCATGGGGTCACAAAAAGTCGGACACTCCTGAGTGACTGAACTGAACTGAACAGGAAGGAGATGGGGAAATTTTTAAGTTAATTTTAAATGTTAATGACATATGAATGTGTATTTTTTTATTCTATTTTATTGAAGTATAGCTGATTTATTATGTTTTACAGCAAAGTGATCCAGTTATACATATATAAACATTGTCTTTCATGTACTTTTTCTTTATGGTTTTTCTCAGGATATTGAATATAGTTCCCTGTGCTATACAGTAGGTCCTTTTTGTTCATCCATGTATATAATAGTTTGCATCTACTAATCCCAGACTCCCAATCCATTCTTCACTCACCCCCTTGGTAATCAAAATCTGTTTTCTGTGTCTGTGAGTCTGTTTCTCTTTGGCAGATAAATTCTTCTTTATGGCTAGAAGTATTGCATTTTATACGTGTACCACATCTTCTTTATCCACTCATCTGACAATAGACATTTTCCTTTTTCTGTGTCTTGGCTGTTATGAATAGAGCTACTATAAATATGGAGATACCTTTATCTTTTTAAATTACATTTTTGTTCAGATATATGCCCAGGAATGGGATTGCTGAATCATATGGTAATTAATTTTAGTTTTTTTAGGAACCTCTATACTGTTTTTCATAGTGGCTACACAAGTTTATATTTCTACCAACAGTGTAGGACAGTTCCATTTTCTCCCCACCCTATCCAGCATTTGTTATCTGTAGACTTTTTAATGATGACCATTCTGGCCCATGTAAGGTAGTACTTCATGGTGGTTTTGATTTGTATTTCTCTAATAATGAGAGATGTTGAGCACATTTTTTCATATGCCTTTTGGCCATCTGTATGTCTTTAGAGAAATGTCTATTTAGGTCTTCTGCCCATTATTTAATTTTTTCTTATAGTGTTGTATGAGGTATTTTTTAACTTAGAAATTAATCCCTCATCAGTTCTATCATTTGTAAATATTTTCTTCCAGTCTGTTATTGTCTCCTTTTTGTTTATGGTTGCCTTTGCTGCACAAAAGCTTATGTGTTGAGTAACTTCCATTTGTTTATTTTGGCTTTAATTTCTATTGCCTTGGGAGAATAACCTAAGAAAATTTTGGTATGATTTGTGTCAGAAAATGTTTTGTTTATGTCCTCTTCTAGAACTTCTATGCTGTCATGCATTATATTTAAGTCTTTAAGTCATTTTGAGTTAATTTTTGTTTATGTTGTGGGGGTATGTTATACCTTCATTGATTTACATGCAGCTGTCCATCTTTCTCAATGCCACTTGCTAAAGAGACTGTCTTTTCTATATTGCATATTCTTGCCTCCTCTGTTGAAGACTAATTGACCATAAATGTGTGCATTTATTTCTAGACTCTGTATTTTGTTCCACTTATCTATATGTATGGTTTTGTGCCAGGACCATGTGTTTTTGATTACTGTAGCTATGTAGTATTGTCTGTAGGTTTTTTAATACCTCTTGCTTTTTCATTTTTCCTTAGGATTGCTTTGTCAACTCTGGATCTTTTGTGGTTCCATCTAAATTTTAGGATTATTTGTTCTAATTCTTGATAATTTGATAGGGATCACATTAAATTTGTAGATTGCTTTGGGTAATATGACCATTTTAACAATATTATTTCTTCCAGTCCAAAACCATAGGATATCTTTCCTTTGCTTTGAATCATCTTGTTTCTTTATTCATATTTGACAGTTCTCAGCATGTACATCTTTCACATCCTAGGTCAGGTTTATTCCCAATATTTCATTTTTGATACAATTTTAAAAGAGATTCTTTTCTTTATGTTTCCTTTCTGCTATTTCCTTGTTAGTATAAAGAAATGCAACTGATATTTGTATGTTAATCTTGTATGTTGTTAATTGCTGAATCTTTTATCAGTCCTATTAATTTTTCTGTGGAGTTTTTCCATTCCATTCAGTTGCTCAGTCGTGTCCGACTCTTTGGGACCCCATGAATCGCAGCACGCCAGGCCTCCCTGTCCATCACCAACTCCCAGAGTTCACTCAGACTCACGTCCATGGAGTCCGTGATGCCATCCAGCAATATCACACTTGGTCGTCCCGTTCTCCTCCTGCCCCCAATCCCTCCCAGCNAGTTCATCAGGCACTCTATCTATCAGATCTAGACCCTTAAATCTATTTCTCACTTCCACTGTATAATCATAAGGGATTTGATTTAGGTCATACCTGAATGGTCTAGTGGTGTTGCCCACTTTCTTCAATTTAAGTCTGAATTTGACAATAAGGAGTTCATGATCTGAGCCACAGTCAGCTCCCGGTCTTGTCTTTGTTGACTGTATAGAGCTTCTCCATCTTTGGCTGCAAAGAATATAATCAATCTGATTTCGGTGTTGACCATCTGGTGATGTCCATGTGTAGAGTCTTCTCTTGAGTTGTTGGAAGTGGAGTTTTTAGGATTTTCTAAATAGAATATCATGTCATCTGCAGATAGTGACAATTTACCTCTTCAGAGTGGATGCTTTTTTGAACTAAAAGGCATGGGGCTTGCCTTAGATTTTATTGAAGAGATAGGGTATATTACCTGCTAGAGAATGATTTGAATAAGTACAAGGAATATATATAAAATAAAATTATTTTGATTGTAACCTTGAGTATATTGGCTCTTCCAATGAAGAAGTTACATTCTGATGTTACATTAGCAATACATGCATGTGAGTTAAAAATCACTTTAATCTGAATACCTAAGTTTCACTTTAAAATCTCTTTTAAAATGTTTTACTAATATAGCATTGAAATGAAGGAAATATTGTGTATAAAGAGGATTGCCTGTTCATTGTCATGTTTCAGTTCAGTTCAGTTGCTCAGTCATGTCTAATCCTTTGTGACCCAATGGACTGCAGCATGCCAGGCTTCCCTGTCCATCAACAAGTCCCAGAGCTTGCTCAAGTTAATGGTTTAGGGAAATCTTATCCTGATGTAATAATATGAATCACGCTAATAAAAATTTCATAGGGAAATAAACAGATTCTTCAGTGTGGGAATGTAAGAAGAATTAGATTCAAACCCTGATTATGAATCACATTTATTATCACTATTTTCCTATAAAATATCCATAGTTAAATTGATAGCATGTGCTTTCCTGGTGGCTGAGTTAGTAAAGAATCTGCCTGTAATACAGGAGACCCAGGTTCAATCCCTGGGTGGTGGAAGATCCCCTGGAGAAGGAAATGGCAACCCTCCCACTCCCGACCCTCCGGTATTCTTGCCGGGAAAATCCCATGGACCGAGCAGCCTGGTGGGCTACAGTCCATGGGGTTGCAAGGAGTTAGATACAGCTTAGTGACTAAACCAGCAAACTGATAGTACATCTTAAAAGAACAAAAGTGTACCTCTTTAAGTAACTTCCTTTAAACACTAAATCAAATGAACATAGATTATTAGAAATTAGTAACAATAACAACAATAAATATCAAAAAAGGAAGGTTGTAACTGTAGATGATGCTTTTATTATTAAGAAAAAATAAATACTTTGAAATGTATGCTGAAATTCAAGTTATCAAGAAGAGGCAAATAAAATAAGCAAAATAAGTTAAAGATAAAAGAAGTGAAAGAATAAAAAGAACCTTAATGGATACAATTACCTAAGAGTTCTACTTTTGAGAAAACCAGTACCATAGCCTACCTAGCCTCTCAGCTGTTTAATCTATCAAAGATGATAAGGAGAAAAGCACAGAAATTAAAAATTAAGAATGGCAAAGGCAGTTTAGCAATTTGGTAGCTTTTAAAAAGTAAAAGAATAGAATTTCTTTACAGAATTTTGCTGTTTTCTGTCAAACCTCGACATGAATCAGCCTTTCAATAAAAAATTAATTAATAATAAAGAAAAAATCTAGCATAAAGAGAAAAAAAGTAAGATAATAGAAACAACTCCATGGTAATAAATATGAACATATTCAAATACTTTCTTTAGTTTAAAACAAAACTGACTAGTAATCAATGGAAGAATTTTAAAGTGTGTCAAATTATTATCTTCAAATTAGGGACAAAGCTTATTTGATTATAAATGTGATTTTTTAGGTTACTGCTGTTTCCAGCCATGATAGACTGAAAAGAGAATTGACTCGTGTGTGTGTGTGTGTGTGTGTGTGTGTATATAAAACACTAAGTGAAATATGAAGAACCATAATGTTCAGACAACTGCACACAAGGCACTGCAGAATAGTAACTCCTGTGAGAAAGATACAGATCAAGAGACCCCCTTCACTGCCTCAGTTTACTTCCTGGAGAGTTTCTGGGCAGAGTAGGAGAAAGGACAGAACAACTTGGAGAAAAGAGAACTGAACAAAGAATAAGTTTAGGAGAGTTTCCGTGAATCTTCAGCTGTATAAATACATCACTGCAAGGAAACTAACCAAAGTCAGGAGAAAATAGAAACTGGAAAGGTAATTTAAGTGGGAAGAAAAAATGGCTTTGAAACAATTCAATAGCAATATGTGCATGGACGGGGAAGGAGACCCCTTAATCCATTCCACATCATACACAAAAATTGATCTTTAAATGAATCAAATCAAAAGCTAAAATGATAAAAAAAAATATCTAGAAGAAAACAAGACAAATGTTATGGACCACAGTTTTTGCAGAGTATGATGCAAAGGCACAAACTATAAAATCAATATTTAAATAAATTGGGCTTAATATAAAAAACAAGTTTCACTCTTCAAAAAACATTGTTATTTGTTTTAGTTCTCTGAAAAATACCGTTGGTAGCTTGATAGGGATTGCATTGAATCTATAGATTGTTTTGTGTAGTATCCTCCTTTTCACTGTGTTGATTCTTCTGATCCATGAACACTGTATATTTCTCCATCTATCTGTGTCCTCTTTGATTTCTTTCACCAGTGTTTTATAGTTTTCTATATATAGGTCTTTTGTTTCTTTAGGTAGATATATTTCTAAGTATTTTATTATTTTCATTGCAATAGTGAATGGAATTGTTTTCTTAATTTCTCTTTCTGTTTTCTCATTGTTAGTGTATAGGAATGCAAGGGATTTCTCATGTTAATTTCATATCCTGCAACTTTACCTTATTCATTGATTAGCTCTAGTAATTTTCTAGTGGAGTCTGGAGTTTTCTATGTAGAGGATCATCTCATCTGCAAACAGTGAGAGTTTTACTTCTTTTCCAATCTGGATTCCTTTTATTTCTTTTTCTGCTCTGATTGCTGTGGCCAAAACTTCCAGAACTATGTTGAATAGTAGTGGTGAAAGTGGGAAAGCTTGTCTTGTCCCTGACTTTAGGGGAAATGCTTTCAATTTTTCACCATTGAGGATAATGTTTGCTGAGAGTTAGTCATTCCAATGGTATTTTTCAAAGAACTAGAACAGATAATTTCACAATTTGTATGGAAATACAAAAAACCTCGAATAGCCAAAGCAATTTGAGAAACAAGAATGGAACTGCAGGAATCAACCTGCCTGACTTCAGTCTCTAGTACAAAGCCATAGTCATCAAGACAGTTTGGTACTGGCACAAAGACAGAAATATAGATCAATGGAACAAAATAGAAAGCCCAGAGATAAATCCACACACCTATGGACACCTTATATTCGACAAAGGAGGCAAGAATATACAATATAGAAAAGACAATCTATTTAACAAGTGGTGCTGGCAAAACTGGTCAATCACTTGTAAAGGAATGAAACTAGAACACTTTCTAACAAACACCATACACAAAAATAAACTCAAAATGGATTAAATATCTAATGTAAGACCAGAAACTATTAATCTCCTAGAGGAAAACATAGGCAAAAAACTCTCTGACATAAACCACAGCAGGATCCTCTATGACCCACCTCCCAGAGTAATGGAAATAAAAGCAAAAATAAACAAATGGGACCTAATTAAAATTAAAAGCTTCTGCACAACAAAGGAAACTATAAGCAAGGTGAAAAGACAGCCTTCAGAATGGGAGAAAATAATAGCAAACAAAGCAACATACAAAGAATTAATTTCAAAAATATACAAGCAACCCCTGCAGCTCAATTCCAGAAAAATAAAAGACCCAATCAAAAAATGGGACAAAGAACTAAACAGACATTTCCCCAAAGAAGACATACAGATGGCTAACAAACACATGAAAAGATGCTCAACATCACTCATTATCAGCGAAATGCAAATCACAATGAGGTACCACTTCTCGCCAGTCAGAATGGCTGCTATCAAAAGTCCACAAGCAATAAATGCTGGAGAGGGTGTGGAGAAAAGGAACCCTCTTACACTGTTGGTGGGAATGCAAACTAGTACAGCCACTATGGAGAACAGTGTGGAGATTCCTTTAAAAAATGGAAATAGAATTACTGTATGACCCAGCAATCCCACTGCTGGGCATACACACTGAGGAAACAAGAATTGAAAGAAACACGTGTACCCCAATGTTCATTGCAGCACTGTTTATAATAGTAGGACACGGAAGCAACCTAGATGTCCATTAGCAGATGAATGGATAAGAAAGCTGTGGTACATGTACACAATGGAGTATTACTCAGCCATTAAATAGAATACATTTGAATCAGTTCTAATGAGGTGGATGAAACTGGAGCCTATTATACAGAGTGAAGTAAGCCAGAAACAAAAACACCAATACAGTATATTAAGGCATATAGATGGAATTTAGAAAGATGATAACAATAACCCTGTATGTGAGACAGCAAAAGAGACACAGATGTATTGAACAGTCTTTTGGACTCTGTGGGAGAGGGTGAGGGCCAGATGATATGGGAAAATGGCATTGAAACATGTAAATTATCACATGTGAAACGAATCGCCAGTCCAGGTTTGATGCATGATACAGGGTGCTTGGGGCTGGTGCACTGGGATGACCCAGAGGGATGATATGTGGAGGAAGGTGGAAGAGGGGTTCAAGATGGGGAACACATGTACACCCATGGTGGATTCAAGTCAATATATGGCAAAACCAATACAATATTGTAAAGTAAAATAAATTAATTAATTAGTTTAAAAAATTGTTAAAAAGATTATGGCAAACCAAAGACTATGAGAAAATACTTGTGAAACATATCAAACAAAGGGCTTACATTTAAAATCTATATTCAACTCAACTATTGAACAGATATTGTTGAACAGATATGTTCCTATGAAAATAAAGGGATGGCCCATAAGTCTATGAAAAATGCCTATTTCCCAAATGCAAATGAGATGCCACTATTCATATACTATATACATCTTACAAATGTTAGCAAGGACCTGACACAACTGGAATGCTTACATACTGCTGCTGGCAATCTAAAAGAGTGTAACCACTTTGGAAAACAGTTTGGCAGTTTATTTATAAACTATTATTTACAAGCTTCACTAGTATAAACAAATCATGATATTCATGTTATAGAATACTGTTTTTCAGCAATAAAAATACAATAAAATATGAACAACATGAATGAATCTCAAAATAAACATGCTGTTAGGAAATTAGACAGGAAAATAAATAATTCATAATTTAATTTATATAATGAATGAAATGCTTTGGATTCTAGAAAATGCAAAGCAATCTCTAATAACAGAAAGCAAAGTATTAGTGACCTGGAGGAGAGGGAAAGACGAATTGCATATGAACAGGGTGAAGCTATTAGAGATAGTTTATGATTATTATTTTAATTGTGATTATTTTACACATGTACACATAAGTCAAAACTCTTACACTGTGACAATATGGAGGGACTGGGAGGGTATCATGCTAAGTGAAATAAGTGATCTAGAGGATATTATACTAAGTGAATGCATTTATTTTTATTGAAGTATAATTGACTTATAATACTATATTAAATTCAAGTGTACCACATAGTAATTAAATATTTTTTAATATTATAGAATCATCACCACTGTAATTCTAGTAACTTTCTGTCACCATACAAATAATTATAACATTTTCTATATTCCTTGGTTGTCGTTCAGTCGATCAGTAATGACCAACTCTTTGCGACCCCATGGGCTGCAGCACACCAGACTTCCCTATCCTTCATCATCTCCCAGAGTTTGCTCAAACTCATGTCCATTGTGTTGCTGCTGCCATCCAACTATTTCATCCTCTTGTCATCCCCTTCTGCTGCCTTCAATCATTCCCAGCATTAGGGTACTTTCCAGTGAGTCAGCTCTTCGCATTAGGTGGCCAAAGTATTGGAGCTTCAGCTTCAATTTTCCAATGAATATTCACGGTTGGTTTCCTTTAGGATCGACTGGTTGGATTTCCTTGCAGTCAAAGGGACTCTCATGTCTTCTCCAGCACAACAGTTCAAAACCATAGCTTTTACAGACCTTTTGTTGGCAAAATAATGTCTCTACTTTTTAACATGCTGTCTAGGTTCATCATTGCTTTTCTTCCAAGGAGCAAGGGTCTTTTAATTTCATAGCTGCAGCCACCATCTACAGTGATTTTGGAGCCCAAGAAAATAAAGTCTGTCACTGTTTCCATTGCTTCCCTGTCTGTTTGCATGAAGTGATGGGACCAGATGCCATGATCTTCATTTCTGAATGTTGATTTTTAAGACAGCTCTTTCACTCCTACAACATATGTCCATTACTTATTTTATAACTGGAAATTTGTACCTGTTTATCCACTTCTCTTATTTCACCCATTCAATCCTTTTCTGCTGGCAACCACCAGATGGTTCTCTGCATCTACAAGTCTGTTTCTGTTCTGTTCTAATTATTATTTATTTTCACATGCAAGTGAAATCATCTGGTATTTGCTTTTCTCTGACTGACTTATTTAACTTTGAATAGTACCGTCTAAATCCCTCCATGTTGTCACAAATGACAAGATTTTTTTATGACAAATATTCCATTGTATATATTCATACCACATCTCCTTTATCCATTCATTATCAATAGACAGTTATGTTGCTTCCATATTTTTCTTGTTATTAGTCACTAAGTCCTGTCCTACTCTTTGAGACCCCTTAGACTGCAGCACACCAGGATTCCCTGTCCTTCACTATCTCCTGGAGTTCACTCAAACTCATGTACATTGAGTCGATGATGGCATCCAACCATCTCATCCTCTGTTGCCCTCTTCTGCTCTCACTATCAATCTTTTCCAACATCAAGATTTTTTCCAAAGAGTCAGCTCTTCACATTATGTGGCCAAAGAACTGGGGCTTCATCATCAGTCTTTCAAATGAATATTCAGAGTTGATTTCTTTTAGAATTCACTGGTTTCATCTCCTTGTAGTCCAAGGAACTCTCAAGAGTCTTCTTCAGCACCACAGTTCAAGTGTCTCTTCAGCACTCAGCCTTCTTTATGGTTCAACCCTCACATCTGTACATGACTACTGGAAAAACCATAGCTTTGATAGTATGGACTTGTGTTGGCAAAGTGATGTCTCTGCTTTTTACAATGTTGTCTAGTTTTGTCATCACTTTTCTCCCAAAGACCAAGAGTATTTTAATTTCATGGCTGCAATCACCATCTGCAGTGATTTGGGAGCCCAAGAAAATAAAATCTGCCACTGTTCCAATTCTTCCCCATCTATTTGTCATGAAGTGATGAAACCAGGCACTGGAGTAGCTGTGAGGAGAATCCCCACATCTAAGGGCAAAGGAGAAGTCCTAGCAAGATGGTAGGAGGGGCGAATTCATGTTTAGAATCAAACCCCATTCCTGCCAGAGATGCTCAGAAGGCTAAAAACAAACCTTGTTCACACCAGGACCCAGGGACCCCACAGAGACTGAGACAGAACTGTGTTTGAGTGTCTCTTGTGGAGGTACGGGTCAACAGTGGACAGTCACAGGGACAGGGGCTCTGGGTGCAGCAGAGTTGGGTATGGTATAAGCCCTCTTGGAGGAGGTCACCATTAACTCCACCATAGAGCTGCCAGAACTTACACAGGACAGGGAAATAGACTCTTGGAGGGCACAAACAGAACCTTGTGTGCTCCAGGACCCAGAAGAAAGGAGCAGTGATCCCCACAAAAGATTGACCCAGACTTTCCTGGAAGTGTCCAGGAGTCTCCAGTGGAGGCGTGGGTCGGTGGTGGCTTGCTGCAGGATTCAGGGCAGTGAGTGTAGCAGTATGTGCATGGGATCTTTTGAAGAAGGTTTATCCTCATTATCTTCATTACCTCCACCATAGTCTGAACCCAGGTAAGTAGAAGGGAAGGAACACAGTTCCACCCATCAACAGAAAAATGGGTTATAGATTTACTGAGCATGGTCTCGCCCATCAGAATAAGACCCAGCTTCCCTCTCAATTTCTCCCATCAGGAAGCTTCCATAAGCCTCTTATCCTTCTCCATCATGGGGCAGACAGACTGAAAACCACAATCACAGAAAACTAAACAAACTAATCACATGGACCACAGTCCTGTCTAGCTCAATGAAACTATGAGCCATGCTGTGTAGAGCCACCCAAGGACCGGTCATGGTGGAGAGGTCTGACAGAATGTGGTCCACTGGAGAAGAGAATGGCAAACCACTTCAGTATTCTTGCCTTGAGAACCCCATGAATAGTATGAAAAGGCAAAAAGATAGGACACGAAAGATGAACTCCCAAGGTTGGTAAGTGCCCAATATGCTACTAGAGATCAGTGGAGAAATAACTCCAGAAATAATGAAAATATAGAGCCAAAGCAAAAACAGTACTCAGTAGTGTACATCACTGGTGATGGAAATAAAATCCGATGCTGTAAAGAGCAATATTGCGTAGGAACCTGGAATGCTAGGCCCATGAATCAAGGCAAATTGGAAGTGGTCAAACAAGAGACAGCAAGAGTGAACATCAACATTTTAAGAATCAGCGAACTAAAATGGACTGGAATGAGTAATTTAACTCAGATGACCATTATATCTACTACTGTGGGCAAGAATCCCTTAGAATAAATGTAATAGCCATCACAGTCAACAAAACAGTCTGAAATGCAGTACTTGGATGTCATCTCAAAAAAAAAAAAAAAAAAAACAGAATGATCTCTGTTCGTTTCCAAGCAAACCATTCAGTATCACAGTAATCCAAATCTATGCCCCGACCAGTAATGCCTAAGAAACTGAAGTTGAATGGTTCTATGAAAAGCTACAAGACCTTCTAGAAGTAACACCCCAAAAGATGTCCTATTAATTATAGGGGACTGGAATGCAAAAGTAGGAAGTCAAGAAATACCTGGAGTAACAGGCAAATTTGGCCTTGGAGTACAGAATGAAGCAGGGCAAAGGCTAATGGAGTTTTTCCCAGAGAACACACTGGTCATAGCAAACACACTTTGCCAACAACACAAGAGAAGATTCTACACATGGACATCACCAAATGGTCAATACGAAAATCCGATTGATTATATTCTGTTATTTGGTTAAATAACATTCCCTTATATAAATGTGCCACATCTTCCTTACGCATTCATCTGTCTATGAATATATAGGTTGCCTTCATGTCTTGGCTATTGTAAACAGTGCTGCAATGAACACTGGGGTGAATGTAACTTTTCAAATTATAGTTTCCTATGTATATATATTCAGGAGTGGGATTGCAGGATCATATGGGAGCTTTATTTTTAGTTTTTTAAGGATTTCCATATGTTCTCCATAGTGACTACACCAATTTACATTCCCACCAACAGTGTAGGAGGGTTCCCTTTTCTCCACACTTTTTCAGGATTTGTTATTTGATGGCCATTCTGATCAGTTTTAGGTGATTTGTTGCTGTTTTTTGCTTAACCACTAATTTGTGTCTGATTCTTTTGCAGCCCAAAGGACTGTAGCCCACCAGGCTCCTCTGTCCATGGGATTTCCCAGGCAAGAATACTGAAATGGTTGCCATTTTCTTCTCCAGGGGATATTCACAGTCCAAGGATTGGACTCACGTCTCTTGCATTGGCGAGTGGGTTCTTTATCACTGAGCCAGCAGGGAAGCCTGGTTGAGCATCTCTTCATGTGCCTGTTTGACCATCTATTTGTCTTCTTTGGTGAAATGTCTATTTTCTCTTCTCCCCATTTTTTTTTAAATTGTGTCATTTGTTTTTGTTTTATTTTATTGGTATGAAGCTGTATGAGCTGTTTGTATATTTTAGAAATTAGTCCCTATTGGTCGCATCATTTAAAACTATTTTCTTCCATTCTGTAGGTTATATTTTCATTTGTTTATGGTTTTCCTTTGTAAATTCAGTTAGGCTTAGCTTGATATAGTCCCATTTGTTTATTTTAGCTTTTCTCCCTCTGGTCTAAGGAGACAGAGCCAAAAAAATGTTGCTAAGACCAATGTCAAGGAGCATGCATACTCCTTATGTTTTCCTCTAGTAGTTTTATGTTTTCAAGGCTTACATTTAAAACTGTAAACCATTCTGAGTTTATCTATGGTGTAAGAAAATGGTCTGCATTCACTCATTTTCATGTAACTGTCCAGTTTTCCCAACACAATTCACTGACAAAACTGCCTCTTCTCTATTACAAATTCTTACCTCCTTTGTCATAAGCTTATTAACCATGTAATTGTGCATTTATTTATGGGCTCTCTATTGTGGTCCATTGATCTATGTGTCTGTTTTTGTGCCAGTACCATACTGTTGTGATTACTATTGCTTTGTAGTAAAGTTGAAATCAGAAAAGATGATATGTCCAGTTTAGTTCTTTCTCAAGTTTCTTTCGCTATTTGGGTCTTTTGTAGTTGCATGTAAATTTTAGAATTATTTGTTCTAGTGCTGTGAAAAATGTCATGTGTATTTGACAAAGACTGCACTGAATCTATAGATTCTTGGGTAATATGCTTAACAATATTAATTCTTTGCATCCATGAGTACAGTGTATCTTTCTATTTGCAACATATTCAGTTTCTTTCATCAGTATATTACAATTTTTCCAAGTGCAAGTCTTTTATCTTTGTTAGATTTATTCCTAGGGATTTTATTCTTTGTCATGTGATTGTAAATTAAACTGCTTCTTGATTGCTCTTTCTGGTAATGCATGAAAGTATAGAAATGCAATGGAATTTTAATCTTAAGTTTTGATCCTGTAACTTTACTGAATTTATTTATTAATTCTAATATGGTAGAAAGTGAAGAGAAACTAAAAAGCCTCTTGATGAAAATGAAAGAGGAGAGTGAAAAAGTTGGCTTAAAGCTCAACATTCAGAAAATGAAGATCATGGCATCTGGTCTCATCACTTCATGGGAAATAGATGGGGAAACAGTGGAAACAGTGTCTGATTTTATTTTGGGGGGCTCCAAAGTCACTGCAGATGGTGACTGCAGCCATGAAATTAAAAGACGCTTGCTCCTTGGAAGAAAAGTTATGACCAATCTAGATAGTATATTCAAAAGCAGAGACATTACTTTGCCAACTAAGGTCCGTCTAGTCAAGGCTATGGTTTTTCCTGTGGTCATGTATGTATGTGAGAGTTGGTCTGTGAAGAAAACTGAATGCTGAAGAATTGATGCTTTTGAACTGTGGTGTTGGAGAAGACTCTTGAGAGTCCCTTGAACTGCAAGGAGATCCAATCAGTCCATCCTAAAGGAGACCAGTCCTGGGTGTTCTTTGGAAGGACTGATGCTAAAGTTGAAACTCCAGTACTCTGGCCACCTCATGCGAAGAGTTGACTCATTGGAAAAGACTTTGATGCTGGGAGGGATTTGGGGGAAGGAGGAAAAGGGGACGACAGAGAATGAGATGGCTGGATGGCATCACCAACTTGATAGACATGAGTTTGAATGAACTCCAGGAGTTGGTGATGGACAGGGAGGCCTGGCGTGCTGTGATTCATGGGGTCGCAAAGAGTTGGACACGACTGAGCAACTGAACTGAACTGAACTGAATAGTTTTTTTGATGGAATCTTTAGGATTTTCTATATATAGCATCATGTCATCTTCAAATGGTGATGGTCTGACTTCTGTCTTTTCAATATGGATCCCTTTTATTTCTTTTCTGATTACTATGGCTAGGACTTCTAATACTGTGTTCAATATAATTGGCAAGAGCAGTCATCCTTGTCTTTTTCCTGATGTTAACAGAAAAGCTTTCAGCTTTTCACCATTGAGTATGATGTATATGGGATTTATTGTACTGTTTATTGTATTATTATTTATACCTCATTGAAACAGAAAAAAACAGTACTTTAAACTTTCCAAAGAATTAAAAATTTTATTCCTATGTAAACTTTTTAAAGAATGGACAAATGGGCAATTCTACTAGTCATTTTTCAAATATACATAAATATAAAAATGCAAACAATCCAAAATACAATGCTAGTACTTAGTCTATTATTTATGAATAGTAAATATATTTTCATTAAGTAGAATTGACCAGAAATACCAAGATGTTTCAGTGAGGCAATATTTTAATATAGAAAATAATTAAATAGGTATAATGATTGATAGATGCTATGGAAATATTAGAAAAATTTAAGTTCTCATGATATTCTTAGAATATCCTTAAGAAAAGCAAATTCCAAACCTAAGCTGAAAATCCAACAATCATTTAAAGCCAAAATATAAAGCCCAGATCAAGATAAAAATATGAGTTATTCATTCACATGAATCCATAAAGTGTACTGTAATATTTTAAAATTTACTATTTCACTCTTCTTGTTTAGTTACTAAATCTGACTCTTTATGACTCCATGGACTGCAGCACACTAGGCTTCCCTATCCTTCACTATTTCCCAGAATTGGGTCACATTCATGTTCATTGAGTGGGTGATGCCATCCAACCATTTCATCCTCTGTCATCCCCTTTCTCCTCCTATCAAGGTCTTTCCATGTTAAAGAAAAATATGTGTAATGCCATTTTTAGAATTACTTTGAATGATTACTTTAAAAGGCAAATGGCTTCACTATTTACTTTAAGAGACAAGTTAATCAAATTTTAATATAGTTTTATACAAATTACACTTACAAAATTAATACCTATGGTCTCTCACATCTGTATGTGAGTAACTGGTTCCAAACTAGGTTTGCTGCCATAAACAAGGAGAACATGGGATTAAATAACTGTCATCCCCTTTCTCCTCCTATCAAGGTCTTTCCATTGTTAAAGAAAAATATGTGTAATGCCATTTTTAGAATTACTTTGAATGATTACTTTAAAAGGCAAATGGCTTCACTATTTACTTTAAGAGACAAGTTAATCAAATTTTAATATAGTTTTATACAAATTACACTTACAAAATTAATACCTATGGTCTCTCACATCTGTATGTGAGTAACTGGTTCCAAACTAGGTTTGCTGCCATAAACAAGGAGAACATGGGATTAAATACATGAAACATTTGTTTTAAGACATTAGATTACAGGTGCAACTGTGATTCTGAGAAAGCAAATGAACAAAATAGGCCTATGACCTCTCAGACTTTGTACCTGGAGACAATTTCCAGGTACAGTAAAGTGAGGACAAACAGAATCACTGGAGAGACAGCACAATTTGAGAAGAGTTACTATGCAGAGAGGGGAAATCTGTGGACAGGAGATTCAGAAATCTGTAAGTGATCTCTGCTTATAAGTTCATCTGTCATTTATTTACAATGGGTACATTTATTGAAGATAAAGTATAATTCAATAACATTTATCTTTAAAATATAAATCTTTCCTATATGTCAATCTTAATCTGTTAGATTCCCTAATAGACAAATTATAATAACCAAAAATGTCAAAATTCTAGGGGTCAATTCTAGATCAGCAACATAGAATCTTTTTTAAAATACACCAAAGAGCTTTGTAGAATATAAAAAAAAATGATCTGAACATATAAAAGATAATTTGAATAAATGAAAACATGTACCATTTTTTTCCTGAAAACAATATACATAACCTGGAGAGCTTACATCAATATACAACATTTGTTCCAATTTAAATAAGAACTGATTTCATATATAAGAGAAGTACTTTTATTTCCAGGTTGGCTTGCAAATTTACAATAACCAATACCTGCTATAGATA
>SJXQ01009255.1:117311-128498 GCA_006408695.1 Aepyceros melampus | reverse complement strand
TGGCAAAGTAATGTCTCTGCTTTTTAATATGCTGTCTAGATTGGTCATAACTTTTCTTCCAAGGAGTAAGCATCTTTTAATTTCATGGCTGCAGTCACCATCTGCAGTGATTTTAGGGGCCCCCGAAAATAAAGTCTGTCACTGTTCCCACTGTTTCCCCATCTATTTGCCATGAAGTGATGGGACCAGATGCCATGATCTTTGTTTTATGAATGTTGAGCTTTAAGCCAAGTTTGTCACTCTCCTCTTTCACTTTCAGCAAGAGGCTTTTTAGGTAATCTTCACTTTCTGCCATAAGGGTGGTGTCATCTGCATATCTGAGGCTATTGATATTTCTCCCAGCAATCTTGATTCCAGCTTGTGCTTCCTCCAGCCAAGCGTTTCTCATGATGTACTCTGCATAGAAGTTAAATAAGCAGGGTGACAACATACAGCCTTGACGTACTCCTTTTCCTATTTGGAACCATTCTGTTGTTCCATGTCCAGTTCTAACTGTTGCTTCCTGTCCTGCATACAGGTTTCTCAAGAGGCAGGTCAGGTGGTCTGGTATTCCCATCTTTTTCAGAATTGTCCACAGTTTATTGTGATCCACACAGTCAAAGGCTTTGGCATAGTCAATAAAGGAGAAATAGATGTTTTTCTGGAACTCTCTTGCTTTTTCCATGATCCAGCGAATGTTGGCAATTTGATCTCTAGTTCCTCTGCCTTTTATAAAACCAGCTTGAATTTCAGGAAGTTCACAAATCATGTGTTGCTGAAGCCTGGCTTGGAGAATTTTGAGCATTACTTTACTAGCATGTGAGATGAGTGCAATTGTGCGGTAGTTTGAACATTCTTTGGCATTGCCTTTCTTTGGAATTGGAATGAAAACTGACCTTTTCCAGTCCTGTAGCCACTGCTGAGTTTTCCAAATTTGCTGGCATATTGAGTGTAGCACTTTCACAGCATCATCTTTCAGGATTTGAAATAGCTCAACTGGAATTCCATCACCTCCACTAGCTTTGTTCGTAGTGATGCTTTATAAGGCCCACTTGACCTCACATTCCAGGATGATGGCTGTAGGTGTGTGATCATATCATTGTGATTATCTCGGTCATGAAGATCTTTTTTGTACTGTTCCTCTGTATATTCTCTGGTGGCTCAGACGGTAAACCATCTTGCTTACAATGCGGGAGACCTGGGTTTGATCCCTGGGTCGGGAAGATCCTCTGGAGAAGGAAATGGCAACCCACTCAAGTACTCTTGCTGGGAAAATCCTATGGACAGAGGAGCATCGTGAGCTACAGTCCACGGGGTCACAAAGAGTCGGACATGACTGAATGACTTCACTTTCACTTTCTGTATATTCTTGCCACCTCTTCTTAATATCATCTGCTTCTGTTAGGTCCCTTCCATTTCTGTCTTTTATTGAGCCCATCTTTGCATGAAATGTTCCCTTGGTATCTCTAATTTTCTTGAAGAGATCTCTAGTCTTTCCCATTCTGTTGTTTTCCTCTATTTCTTTGCATTGCTCACTGAAGAAGGCTTTCTTATCTCTCCTTGCTATTCTCTGGAACTCTGCATTCAGATGCTTATATCTTTTCTTTTCTCCTTTGCTTTTTGCTTCTCTTCTTTTCACAACTATTTTTAAGGCCTCAAACAGCCATTTTGCTTTTTGCATTTCTTTTTCTTTGTCATGGTCTTGATCCCTGTCTCCTGGACAATGTCTCAAACCTCCATCCATAGTTCATCAGGCACTCTGTCTATCAGATCTAGGCCCTTAAATCTATTTCTCACTTCCACTGTATAATCATAAGGGATTTGATTGAGGTCATACCTGAATGGTCTAGTGGTTTTCCCTACTTTCTTCAATTTAAGTCTGAATTTGGCAATAAGGAGTTCATGATCTGAGCCACAGTCAGCTCCTGGTCTTGTTTTTGTTGACTGTATAGAGCTTCCCATCTTTGGCTGCAAAGAATATAATCAATCTGACTCCGGTGTTAACCATCTGGTGATGTCTGTGTGTAGAGTCTTCTCTTGTGTTGTTGGAAGAGGGTGTTTGCTATGACTAGTGCATTCTCTTGGCAAAACTCTGTTAGTCTTTGACCTGCTTCATTCCGTACTCCAAGGCCAAATTTACCTGTTATTCTAGGTGTTTCTTGACTTCCTACTTTTGCCTTCCAATCCCCTATAGTGGACTGGAAGGACACCTTTAATAAAGGACACCTTTTTTGGGTGTTAGTTCTAAAAGGTCTTGTAAGTCTTCATAGAACTGTTCCACTTCAGCTTCTTCAGTGTTACTTGTTGGGGCATAGGCTTGGATTACTGTGATATTGAATGGTTTGCCTTGGAAATGAATGGAGATCATTCCATCGTTTTTGAGATTGCATCCAAGTACTGCATTTCAGACTCTTTTGTTGACCATGATGGCTACTCCATTTCTTCTGAGGGATTCCTGCCCACAGCAGTAGATATAATGGTCATCTGAGTTAAATTCACCTATTCCAGTCCATTATAGTTCGCAGATTCCTAGAATGTCAACGTTCACTCTTGCCATCTCCTTTTTGACCACTTCTAATTTGCCTTGATTCATGCACCCGACATTCCAGGTTCCTATGCAATATTGCTCTTTACAACATCGGACCTTGCTTCTATCACCAGTCACATCCACAACTGGGTATTGTTTGTGCTTTGGCTCCATCCCTTCATTCTTTCTGGAGTTATTTCTCCACTGATTTCCTGTAGCATATTGGGCACCTACTGACCTGGGGAGTTCCTCTTTCAGTATCCTATCATTTTGCATTTTCATATTGTTCATGGGGTTCTCAAGGCAAGAATACTGAAGCAGTTTGCCATTCCATTCTCCAGAGGATCACATTCTGTCAGACCTCTCCACCATGACCTGTCTGTCTTGGGTGGCCCCACATGGCATGGCTTAGTTTCACTGAGTTAGACAAGGCTGTGGTCCGTGTGATCAGATGGCTGGTTTCCTGTGAGATGGTTTCAGTGTGTCTGCCCTCTGATGCCCTCTTGCAATACCTATCATCTTACTTGGATTTCTCTTACCTTGGACGTGGGCTACCTCTTCACGGCTGCTCCAGCAAAGCGGCTTGATCCTTCTCAAATAACAGTGACATCTGCTGCGGATGGGCTCTGATCTCAGGTTCAGGTCTGCGTGCATTTCTGTGGCAGTCACAGCAAAGGGGAATCAGCAAGAAGTTCAGTGCTTTCTTCTAAGCAAGTTGATGAGCTCTTGAGAAATCTGTCCAGCTAATCATGTATGATGCTTGGAGGGTGTCAAGAATGACCCTGAGGGCCCTCAATTGGCCTTTGAACCATTGTATAGCTTTTCTCTGAAATTTGTTCATAATCTGACCCATCTTACAGGACTAGGTTCTATTCTTGCCCTCATTTAATCAGCTACCTTTGTCCTTCCTTCAAACAAACCTCTGGGTCCATATTGGCTTCTTACTGTCACACAATAAAGTCTTACTCAGATCAGTCTTCCACTTTATTCTTCTCTCATTAACCTCTCAAACACACACACACACACACACACACACACACACAGTACAGAGATACAGAAACAAATATAAATATTCCATTGGGAAAACTTTTCATTTCTATTTTCCAATCATATTGATATTTGCAAAATATTTTATAACTGATCAAAGTTATATATGTTGGAGGAGAAAAAGAAATACAAAATTGAATCCTCAGCAACAACCTGTACTTTTATAGAGAAGACAGACAATGTAATCCATTATGTATTTATTTATTTAGACCATGGTATTTAACATATGCTTACTTAAGATGTGAATTTTCTGGTTGTCATGTACGTTTGTCCGTGTAAGCCAAGGGCTTCCCAAGTGGCACTAAGTGGTAAAGAACCCACCTGCCACTGCAGAAGACCTAAAAGGCGCTTGTTTGTTTGATCCCTGGGTCATGAAGATCCCCTGGAGGAGGGCATTGCAATCCCTTCCAGTATTCTTGCTTGGAGAACCCATGGACAGAGGAGCCTGGCAGGCTACAGTCCATGGGGCCACAAATAGTATCAGACACGACTGAAGTGACTTGGCATACAGCACACAAACCAGGTCACAGTCTTACACTGTTAGTTCCTTTGATTGGAGAAGCAGAAAATAGGCCATAGTAAGGTCTTCAATTCAAAGTAGTTGATGTTAAACGCTTGTTTCTTCTAAGACATTTCTTTCTTTTTTTCTGCTTCTCTCATTCCCCAGTGCATACCCAAAGCAGTAAGTGGACACTGATCTCTTACTGTGAAGATAACTTTCAGATTGCTCTATATAAATTACAACTATTTAGACTGCTTCAAATGAAGTAATTTCTCCATTTTGGATATCTACATTTGGATAGTTCGCTCTGTAGTCACTCAAGTATTTTACAAGTGGTTTAAGAGTTGACTACAACAAAAAAAATCCATTTGCATTCTTGTTGATGTATAAAGATGCAGACCTCATATATTATAATTTTATTCCATCTTATTGGAGTTAATTCAGAAAATATGGCCAATCAGGTGGTATCAAAGGGTTTTGCTACTTCTGAAGACATTAGCATATAAACACACCGCAACATATGGTTAAAGCTTCATTTACAGGTGTGACAACATCTGCATTTTATAGCCCTAAATCAATGTAATAGTGTACTGAGCTAGCTGCCTTGGCAGGTTTAAGAGTTGACTACAACAAAAAAAATCCATTTGCATTCTTGTTGATGTATAAAGATGCAGACCTCATATATTATAATTTTATTCCATCTTATTGGAGTTAATTCAGAAAATATGGCCAATCAGGTGGTATCAAAGGGTTTTGCTACTTCTGAAGACATTAGCATATAAACACACCGCAACATATGGTTAAAGCTTCATTTACAGGTGTGACAACATCTGCATTTTATAGCCCTAAATCAATGTAATAGTGTACTGAGCTAGCTGCCTTGGCAGAAGTATTCAGCTGTTTTTCTTTTTTTTAATTTATATACAAAGTATAGATTCAGTGAGCATTTATTTTGATTACAGTAAATGCAATAATTCTGTTGTCTTGGAGAGGGAGGAAAGTGAAATTATCTTCCCCAGGGGAAAGTCAAGGTGCTGATCTTTCCAGGGGGAACTTCCACTCAAACATCCTGGAATCATTAAGATTAACTATGTTTTTCTGATATTTTTGTCTCTGTACCTTTTTCCATTCTTGAACTTTACTACTAGTTACAAAAAATCAAAATGTTATTATCAGTTTCAATGGTGAAATATATTAACAAAAGAAGACAGGAGAATTTTAAAGGACCCAAATGGAAATATCTGAATGAAATACCATAAATTCAAGGAGCACTTTAGAAAATTTCTCATGTCTTGATTTTTTGAATTGCATGCAGGTTTTATGAGTTCACAAAAAATTGGTGAGTGATGTTTTAGTTTCTTACTGCTGCTATAGTAAATCACTAGAAACTAAGTGGTATAAAACCACCACAATTTATTATCTTATACACTAGAGGTCAGAAGTCTGAAATTGATCTCGATGAGCCAAAATCAAGGGTCAACCAGACTGTCATCCTCTTTGGTGGCTCTAGGGCAGGGACTTCCCTTCCTTGTCCATCTTCTGGCAGCTACCTGGCTTCTGGTTCCACTCTTCCATCCGCAAATCCAGCCATGTCAGGGCTTTCTCACTTGCTCTCACACTTCTCAAATTGCAGCTTTCTGGTACTATTTTGCTTCTGATTTTTATCTGACTTTCTGAAATTCTAATCATACTTTTATTTTGTAAAATTTTACCCAGCTCTGAGGGTCTCTCTTTCGGTCTGTGATGTTTAAGAAGAAAGATGGTGGAGGGGGCTGTAATCATACTGGAATGCCTGATTATTCTAAACTAATCTCCTCCTATCAAAATCACATGCTTAGCAACCTTAATTCCAGTTCCAGTCCTCACTCTCCTTTGCCATATAGTCTCAGATTCTGGGAATTAGAATATAGAAATCACTGGGAGACTGTTTTTCTGTCTACCAGGGGTGATGGTGCCATAAAATAAAGACCAAGGACTAGAAAGTGTGAAGGGGAAGAAAAAACAACAACAACAACAAAGTCGAGAAAGCAGCTTACTAACTCCAGCTGTGCAGCCAGCTAGCGAGGGAACTTAGCAAAGCTCATCTTTCCCTCTGTTTCACAACTTATCATTTCAGTAAATAAACATTAACAATAAATAGCATTCCGTGGCAGTCTCTGGTGTTCTGTTCACTGTGTGTACTAAGATGTGTATTATCTCAGTTAATCCTCAAAACAGCACTACCTGCCTCTGTAGATAATAAAATTGAGGCACGGAGAGTTCATGTATCATGTTTGGATCATTCAGCAGTAGGTGGAGAGGCAGGATTTAACCCGTAAAGTCTGGCCTAACAGCTCATATTTTAGCCAGTGGGCAATACTGCCCTTACTGAAATAGGATAATAATTTACCTTTGTATTTATTTCTTTATTCAGTAAATAAATATTAATCGGGCACCTGCTGGCAGATTAAAGACTCTGCTAAGCTTTAGAAATATGATGGTGAATAAACAAAACAGTTTCTGTCTCTGTGGGCTGGAATATACATAAGATGGAATCTAGACATTTGCTCCTAAAATTGACTGTGTAACAAACCAGCCCCAAATTGGTGGCTTCACAGCTCTTTCATCATCCTGCACGATTTTATAGGTTTACTGGTGTCATCTGGGCAGTCTTCTTGCCCCATGTAAATTCCCCTGGGCTTCATGGAGCTGGAGCATGTAGGATGGCTCACTTTTAAGACAGGCAGTTTGTGCTGGCTGTCTGGCTGGGAGCTCACCATGCAATTTGGGCTTCTGTTAATAATTGCATGGTGGCCACGTTCCAAGGGGGATTCCAGGATGAATATTCCAAGAAGAGGAAGCATGTGCTGCCAGCCTTCTCAAAGACCAGGTCTGGGACTGACCCAGTATCACTTCTGCTGCACTGAATTCCTGGTATTCAAGAGGATGATAAATATTTTGAGTCTTTTATGGGCAGAGTGACCAAAAAGCTGTGGCCCCACTTGGAGTAATGGCAGACTAGAACGTGGGATTCATCCAGAAACATGGAATATTATGAGCCGAGGCTGGAAGAGGGAGCCAGGGGCCAATCTTTCTTTCAAAGGCCACACAGGGATTTTTGAAGATGAATAAACAGCATTAGAAAGTCTTTGAATGGTTTTAAGGCAGAAAATTTAAGCACAATTCCAAATTAAACTATGGGTAAGTTCACTACAGTATGAAATCCAGGATAGTGAGAGTGGTGGCTTTGACCAGGTGGTTAGAGATGAAGGGAAGACACATCTAAATAATATTTAAAATGTGTAGTTGACAAGACATGGTGACTGATTCCATGTGGAGGGAGAGGTAAAAGAAAGAAAGATGTATCTTCTGTCTTGAAAAAGCTAGGGTGCTATTTATCAATTAGCTTGCAATGGGAGACAAAATGTTCTTTTTATATTTTTGGCTGCATCAGGTCTTAGTTGCAGCATGTCAACTTTAGTTTCCTGACCAGGGGTTGAGCCCGAGCACCCTGCATTGGGAGTGTGGAGTCTTGGCCACACACCAGGGGAAGTCCCAGAGAAAAGGGTTCTGAAGGGAGAATAATAAGCTCAGCTTTGGAACCATTCAAAGGTCCATTAGTCAAAGCTATGGTTTTTAGAGTAGTCATGTATGGATGTGAGAGTTGGACCATAAAGAAAGTGAAACACCAAAGAACTGATGCTTTTGAACTGTGCTTCTGGAGAAGACCCCTGAGAGTCCCTTGGACAGCAAGAAGATCAAACCAGTCAATCCCAAAGGAAATTGGTCCTGAGTATTCATTGGAAGGATTAATGTGGAAGCTGAAGCTCCAATACTTTGGCCACTTGATGCGAACTGACTCATTTGGAAAGACCCTGATGCTGAGAAAGATTGAAGGTAGGAGGAGGAGGGGACAACAGAGGATGAGATAGTTGGATGGCATCACTGACTTAATGGACGTGAGTTTGAGCAAGCTCCAGGAGTTGATGGATAGGGAAACCTGGCGTGCTGCAGTCCTCGGGGTCACAAAGAGTTGGATACAACTGAGTGACTGAACTGAACTTGGAACCATTCAGTGATCTTTGAGGTTCGTGACACATCCAAGTGAAGTTGTCTGGAAGGTGACCAGATGGATGGCCTGGAATTCAGGAGCAGTATCTGGGATGGAGATGGAGGTTTTGCAATTTTCTGCATGTAATTGAAGGTATGACTACAGGTAAAGGTGCCAAGGAGAGATGGTGGTTTGAGAAGAAAGTATGCTTAAGACAGAGTTCTGAGAAAAACCAACATGTCATGTTCAGAGAGAAGGAGAAAGGTTAAAGGTGACCAAGAAGGAACATTTAGGGAAGTAGGAGAAAGTATTTAGAATAGGGTGTCATGAAGTATAGGTAAAACCAATTTCTTTTTTCTTTAATTTTTATTGGCATATAGTTGCTTTATAGTGTTTTGTAGTTTCAAGTGTATAGCAAAGTGAGTCCATTATAAATATATTAATACATGTATCCACTATTTTTCAGACTCTTTTCCCATGTAGGTCATTACAGAGTACTGAGTATAGTTCTCTGTGCTATACATTAGGTCCTTGTTGGTTATCTGTTTTATGTATACTGGTGTGCATATGGCAATCTGATCTTCTAATTATCCCTCCCTCATCTTTCACCTTTGACAACAATAAGTTTGTTTTCTACTTTTGTGACTCTGTTTCTATTTTGTAAAGAAGTCCATTTGTCTCAGATTTTTTAGACGGCACATATTAATGATATCATATGATATTTGTCTTTCTGTGTCTGATACTTCGCTTAAGTATGACAGTCTCTAGGTCCATCCATGTTGGTGCAGATAGCATTATTTCATTATTTTTTATGGCAGAGTAATATTCCACTGTATATGCACCACATCTTTATCCATTCCTCTGTTGATGGACACTTAGGTGGTTTCCATGCCCTGGCTACTGTGAGTAGTGCTGCAATGATGCACCCCTAAAGAGTTTTCTAGTAGTTTGTACAGGGTTGCCCTGGGATGCTCCCCACAGGTCATGGAAAGGTAAGCCCCATTGGTTTGTTAGATGGAGCAGCAGGAATAACACCAGAGACCTGGGCTGATGCGTGTGGTACAGAGGATCTGTAGATTGTTTGGAGTGGGCTGATTAGTAGTAAGCAGTGGAGATGGCAGGCAGCCCAGGAACTTGGAGATGTCTGCCTGTGGCAAAGGTGAGAAAGGAGAAACAAGAAAGTGGGGATGGGGTGGGGTTGTATTATTTTTTAAGTTGAGAAAATTGAAAAAGAGAAGAAACCAGTTAGAATAAAATGATGCAAATGAATTTTTTTTATAAAACAGAAACAGACTCACAGATCTCTAAGTCAAATTTATGGGGAATGTGGGAAATGTGGGGAAAAGGGACAAATTAAGAGATTAAGATAAACATATACACTCTACTATATATAAGTGAAAGCGAAAGTCACTCAGTCGTGTCTGACTCTTTGTGACCCCATGGACTATACAGTCCATGAAATTCTCCAGGCCAGAACACTGGAGTGTGTAGCATTTCCCTTCTCCTTCCCAACCCAGGGATCGAACCTAGGCCATAAAATAGATAATTAATAAAGACATACTGTATAGCACAGGGAACTTTGCTCAATATTCTGTAATGACTTATATGAGGAAGAATCTGAAAAAGAGTGGATATATGTATATGTATAAAGTTACACATAGGTGCCATACTCCTGAAATTAATACAACACTAAATCAACTATACTCCAATAAAAACTTTTAAAAAAAGAAAGAAAGAGGAGAATATCTGGGAGAAAAAGCTTGCTTGTTTTCTGTGAAAATTATTTTCACAATTGCCTTGAATCTTAAGTGTAGCAATGCTGTGAAAAACAAAATTGCTAGTACTGGAAGGAATTATTACAAGCATTTTGCCATTAAAGACCTGCAGTTATTTACGTCATTCTAATTAACAATACTGACATTTTATATCTCGTTTGATAAATTTTAAGATACGAGGATGCTTTTGAATTGGAAAATATATGAGCAGTCAGTTTTCTCTTTCATTAGAGCATTTGATTTAAGAAATGGACATAGTGCGATTGTCCTTGAGACTTTTTTTTTCAATGTCACTTAGAGCAGAGACTATCTCAAAATCAGAATTTTTTACTTTTAGAAACACTTTCTTTTAAATTCTTCTTGACATGACTGACTAACAAGTTTCTGGTTTCCTTTGAAATTTTAGGACTTTGAAATTGGAACTGTCTCACCTCTTGAATTTTTTATTTAATGCATTTAAAAGAACTCTTTGGGAAGTCAGAAAGGAGAGGTGATCAAAGTTTATAAAACTTAGAAGAGAATAAACATGAACTTATTCCTCAGATTTCAAAACATGTTATTGTAATTCAAGGACTCACCTTGATGCACAAAAGAAGAGGTTTAGGTCAAATCAAAATATTGTTTTAAACAGTCTGTTTTAAATTAATAAAATGTTAACCAAAGAGGTGAGACAAAGTGAAAATACAAACAGATTAAAGGGGCTCATGAATGAGACAGATCTGTACAACCTTAAGTTGTTCAAGGTTATGGTGAATGTTTGGCACATGCCTTCATAGGGTTTCAGAAAAATGGCTTTCCACAGGACTCAGATAATAAATGACATGTGGCTTAAGGGGAACCTTGGTCTTTCTGATGTAGATTGGTGTCTCATATGTTTTCATGTCTTAGAAGTTAATAGCATACATATTAACTGAAATAATTAAACCTAGAGCCTGTAGGAGAATCCGAGTTCCATGGTGTTTCTGGGCCAATTATGTAGTTGTGTTTAATTTCCTCACACAGTGAACTAGTGAAAATAATAATATCTATCTACCTTATGATATTTTATGCAATATTAAAATATATTTTATTTTTTTAAATATAAATTTATTTATTTTAACTGCAGGTTAATTATTTTATAATATTATATTGGTTTTGCCATACATCAACATGATTGTAGGTGTTAAAGCAAGATATTGTAATACTGGTTTTGTTAAAATGACATTTTAAGTAAAACTATAAGAAATTTTATTTTTATTTATTTATTTAAATTGATCTTTATTTTTTTAGTTTGTTTTGCTTTACAATACTATATTCGTTTTGCTATACATTGACATGAATCAGCCAC
>SJXQ01009255.1:46287-116526 GCA_006408695.1 Aepyceros melampus | reverse complement strand
ATGTGTAACAAAACGAATACAGTATTGTAAAGCAAAACAAGCTAAAAAATAAAAATTAATTAAAAAAAATAAATAAACAGGAAAATAAATAAATAAATAAATAAAAGCTCTAAGCCCAGAACTGACAATGGCCAATAGGGAACATTGAATTCTGCGTGAGAGATGAGTCATATGGCTATTGCCTGAGGATACACGCAACTGCTCTGTGGTAGGGTCGCTCACTCTCAAGACCTGAGGACTCCACTGTATGTCCAGAACTCTCTCTGACCTCTTCATGGAGGGCGAGAGGTGAGACAAACAGAGGAAAATAAGACCAGGGTCAAGTCACTAGCTTCATTTTCCAGGTTTAATTCCTGTTCCTTCTTATTCTTTTGCCTTTTTAAACATGTAGCAGCAGTCAGAAGGCGGGGTGGAGGGAAGCCTATTAGAATGTTCAGATGCCTTTTGAAAAAAAAATTAAATTTCCGCATTTTCTAAATTTAAAAAGTGTCTTACCCTTCCTTGAGATTCTGTTCAATTGCACACATGCCATGTAATAGAAGGAGCATCGATGTAGTCTGGGAAAGTCCTGGCTTGGTCCTAGTTAGAGATGTGATTTTATCTTCATTTGGTCACTATTTTATTAGTTGTAAAACGGTGATTTAAACCTATCTCACTGGAGAATTAAATGAGATAATGTCTACTAAGACCCTGGTGGAGGCCCTATACAGTAGGTACTTACAGATACAGAGCCAATATTATTAGCCTGGAGAGATAACTGAACATTTTTCCTCTAAGGATACTCCCTTTTCTGGGTTTCAAATGGACAGGAAGCATTATTAATATTGCTGATGATATTTTACCCAAATTTTGTGATTTTGTACATTCTGTCCTTTCTGTGAAAAGGCCTACTCAGAACAAAAAGAAGCTACTCTTATTTAATCTTGGAAGAAAAAGAAAGCCTTTAATCAAGCTAGCAAACAGTGATTAAGGATCCAAATGACTTCTAGTTACATAAGTGTTAACAATAAGTTATTGTAATATAGTCTTGCCTCTCATTCACTCTCCAGACAGTCCCTACATCTTCAAAAAGTTGTCCATATTACTGCCATCTCCTGAGACTGTGCTGGCTACACACATTTGGAGTTGTGAAGTAGCCTCCTAATTAGAACCTCTGCTTCCAATCGCTCTCTATTCTAATCCATATTGTATCTGATACCGTATGTATACTCCTTTGCTCCCATTACACATGAGACTAACCAAGATCTCTGAGAAACAAATAGTGTATATGCACACATATATATGAAATCTAGAAAAATGGTACTGATGAAGCTATTGGCAGGGCAGGACTAGAGACTGACATAGAGGGTGGACATGTGGTGACAGGGGCCGAAGGTGCGTGTGGACCGAATTGGGAGAGTAGCAGCGACATTTATACACGGCCATGTGTGAATGGGAGAGCTGGCGAGAAGCTGCTGCACAGCACAAGGAGCTCGGCTTAATGCTCTGTAATGACCTAGAGTGGTAGAATGATGGAGGCTGAAGAGGAGGAGATATGTGTATAGGTATGGCTGCCTAAGAGATATATGTTTGATCCCTGGGTTGGGAAGATCCCCTGGAGGAGAGCAAGGCAACCCACTCCAGTATTCTTGCCTGGAGGATCCCATGGACAGAGGAGCCTGGTGGGCTACAGTTCATGGTATTGCAAAGAGTTGAACATGACTGAAGCGACTTAGCATGCACGTTCATATTCACTGTATCTAATCTTGCTTCCTGCTAACACTGCCTTATTCAATGCACTCATGATTTTAAAACTGTCTTATGTTGAAGGATGGGGCATATGAATTAGAAGCCTAGAAGAAAAAAGTAGTTTCCAAGAGGTACATAATTTTACTTCAGACAGTTACCATTTCAAAACCAATCTATGGCACATAGCAAATCACTAAAAATACATATGGCCTTTTTAGTATTTCTTTCAAGGATTAGGAAATGCAGTTTTCTGATGGCCTGGATTTCCTTTAATGGAACATCTGCTGTGGAAGTGTGCTGTTTCCCTATACTTTCTTCCAGATATCCGGAAATTCTGAGGATTAACTAATTTAAGCTTCATCAGGGTGTTCTGTTTCTAATTGTGACTAAATGGCAGGACATATAGCTGATGTCTGATTTGAAAGTGTTCATATTTCATAATTTATCTTTAAGTGAAACACTTGATAGAAATCCAACAAAAAATAAGATAAAAAAGGCAAATAAAGGAATCAGTTCTCTTTTCTTCTGTCATGGCTGGTTTCCCAATTGGATAGATTTTTATAAAGGGAATACTTTTCAAAATGCCAGGAGCCTTGGTGATAAATCCAGAATGACTGAATATCAATTCTAAGGTAAGACATTTTACTCTTTTCATACCTCTAGATTTACATTTTATGTAAACCTAATTTTTTTTTCTGATGACCCTGAGTTGTAAGAAGGTGGCATGATTAGACTTGCCTTGAGCTCACATCAACAGTACACATAAGCTGACAAGCAACCCGTCAGCGTTTTCCAGATCTCTAATGTCATAAGGACATGCTCTAATTATTTGGACCCAGAAATACTATTAATAGACATGTGGTGCAAGCAGTGCTCTTAACACTTCTTTAGAAACTAATTTCTTGGAAATGGACAAAGACTGACTTTGTTAAGGTTAATTACTTAGTATTTACCACATCTGAAGGAACACTGATTGAGAGAGTTGCTTTATTGAACAAGGCATGTGATGCTGAGACTCTGGATTTAAGAGTCTCCTGAAATTAGCATGGCTTTTAATTATAATAGATTTAAGTCGGATATAACAATTTCAAACTGAGACTTCTATGTAAATGGTGACAAAGCCTACTGATTGAGTGAAAGGGATGAACTGACTGTACTGGCAATTTTGGTATTTATCTGTTAAACCTTATTTGTTGCTTAGTCTGTTTTCAGTCAAATTGGGCAGTGCGTTGGTATTGCACATTCTCAAGTCCTTGGGTTCCTATATTGTGAACTCCTCCTGGGATTACAGTGCTGCACACAGCAGGTATGGAGCCTTCCCCTGGAAATACTCTCAGTTATCCATTATAGAACAGTGCAGGATCAAGAGCACAGCTTGGTGCCATGGCAAAGAGCATGGCTCTTGAGTCAGATGGCCTGGTTTTGAATCTGGCTTGACCATTCACTAAATGTGTGACCTCAGGCCAATTACCCGTCCCACCTGTGTCTGTTTTCTCATCTGTCATGCAAGGTCTTGCCTTAACACCCTTCCTCCTGCTTTACCCCCCCCCATCTTCTCCTTTACCCTCTTTTATTTCATGCCGTAACTTGCCACCTGGCACATATGTGTTTGTCTATTTGTTCACTTTCTGATCCCCTCCAATGGAATTGAAGGTCTGTGAGTACAAGAATCTAGTCTCATTCACCCAATACATGTAATCATGCTTGACACACAACAAAGCAATCTATAGTAAGTTGATGGAGAGCTGAATGAATGGATGGACAATGGAGATAGAAGTCTCTAAATTGGGCAAAGTGTCAATTTTCTCTGATGCTCCTGGAGACTGACAATAGTGAGAAGAAGGGAAAAAAACCTGGAAGTTTATCACAGGAATAAAAGTAGTAATCCAGAAATGGGAAGAAAGAGAGCTTGATACTAGTGAAGAGAAGAAAGGTCTAGGTAGTGTTAAATTAGTTTCATGGAGACGCATGAGCAGTGAGCCTATCAGACACAGGCCATAAGAAAGGCAGTGTGCCAAACTGAACTGAGGTAGAGGCTCATTGGAGGAGATGGCTTTATGCCTAGCTGATGATTTGGGGCAGTCCACACCAGTCATAAAGCGTTCTGTCAGATCCTAAAACAAACAGGACATTATTCTTTCCTCGGAGGATATATAATCAAAGGCAAATGTTAATAAGGTGATGAATGAAGGAAGCTGCTGATCTAGTTCCATACAATGCTGACACATTACCCAGGTGGTAACATTCAGACAATGAATAGATATAAACAAATTTAATGCATAAATGCAGAGTAAGGAAAATGCATGGCACCAGATGCTCTTGGCCACTGAGGCAGAAGAAGTGCTTAGTGTCAAAGACAGCCTTGGTCCTTGTCACGAGATCAGCTGTCATTGTGGCTGCTGTGAGATTTGGAGCAATGGTGGTAATGTTTTTCCCTTCATCTTCATTTGAGGCTCACTTATCAGGATTTAAAATATAAACAATTGGACTTCCCTGGTGGTCCAGGGGTTAAGACTCTGCACTTGCAATGCAGGGGACCCAGGTTTGATCCCTGGACAAAGAACTAGATCCCACATGCTGCAATGAAAACCCAGCACAGCCAAATAAATAAATACTTAAGAATATTAAAATAAAATATGAACAAGAACTTATATGACCATCCAGCATCCTGCTCATTTACAAAACTTTACACTGCTTTGGATTTGGTAGCTCCATCTATTGTGATAATCAGGATGCTCAAATACATTGTCACACAGTAAATCTGGGTAACATCCACGCCACAGTCATTAGCACCATGTTCCTGAAAGGTATGAAGAGGAGGCGCGAACTCTGCACATAACACTTCACCCCCGTTTACGCCTTCCCCACACTTCTTCAGAACAGATGGCAGAGAGGCATTAGTTGTCTCATGTTTTGTTTTGAACTGTTTCATTGTAAAATAAACAATTCTGCAGTAGCGTTTTTCTTTGTTAGCATATGCAATTAGACTTAAAGGTAAATGTTGTTATCCCACTACCCTTGACCCAAAGCATGAATCAAACAAAAATAAAAATAAAGCATAGAATCAAAAGGAACGAATGAAGCCGAAACCCTACCTGCAACTTAGATCTTTGTCCTGATGTGTTTTAGCACATAGAATCTCCCTATTCACCCATAAACTATGTTTCCATTGTGTTGTGTTTAGTTTTATTTTTCATTGCTATTTGTTTAAGATGGTATAGACCAAGTCACCCTAGTAACAGTTATTATTGTTATTGCACCATGTGGGAGGTGCAATGCTAGGCATAAAAGTGTAAGCTCACTGCTTTCAAGGGATTTAAAATCTGGTTAAGTATTTTTCTTGAAAAATTATAACTAAAAACACTCAACAGTACATATTAAGTGACAGCTATTGGTTTAGACAACAGCTGCAATTGTAGGTCAGGAGAAGGTGAAATGACACCACATAGAATAGAGAAGGAAATGTTTACAGGAGATGTGAGTTGAGATTCAGATAAGTAGACAAGGAGACAAAGGCATTCCAAAAAGAAAGGGCAGTGAGAGTAAAGGCACTGAGACAGGAAAAGATGAATTATGTTGGGGGCATAGACAATGAACTATGGCAGGAATGGTGATGCTAGAGAGGTAGAAAGTCCCCAAATAGAATGCATGAGAGTTTCCCCCCAAATTTAAAAATTTCAGGATTATCTCAAAACTTACTTGGAAGTTTACTCTGCTGGTGAAAAGAGGGCTAGTGTACTATACTTCAAATGTGACTTCATTCACTCATTCAGTTATACAGCAGTCTATGGAGCATTCCTGTGTATGCATTAGGTGCTATAAATACAATAAAGTTAGGATATTTGACCTCAAGAAGATGACAGTTTAATGTGGAATACAGAGAAATACTTGTGAATTACAATCCAGTTTGAAAGTCATAGCCATGTCAAAATTGGAGTACCTTTGGTCTTTCACAAAAGCCCTGCTTTAATGAACCCTCATGAGAATAATGAAGAAGTCCAGGGAGGGACTCATGTATAATAATGAGTCCCTTCAATACTGCAACACAGGACAACTGTATTGACAATACAATGGACTGGTATGCTGTAAATAGATAATACTTTGCCTTTCTTTTTTTATTATTGGGAAAAAAGAAAAAAGGAGATTGGGGGAAAAATCATCACAATAGAAGGTCAGGACCCCAAAATAAACAGGTGCTTTCAGAAGAGAAAAAAATGAATACATTCTGTTATTTCTAATCATAGTTACAGCTTATAGAATACATATTACAGTACTTTTCTGGCACTCTTCTAGGTGTTTTACATGTATTAATGCAATTATCACAGTATCTCAGACAAGTATTTGTGCCCCAAGCACAAAGTCAGTAAGAGAAGGAGCTAGGGTTCAAACAATGGTGGTACAGGGGAAGGGGATTCTTCAGAAAGATGTCAAATAAAGACCATTTAAATTTAAGGAAACTTAGAAGGGTGGAATGAACTGATGAGAATCCACATTTTTGTTCTGTTTTTGTATTTTTCCATTTTATAAGACTGTGAAAGTGTTAGTCACTCAGCTGTGTCCAACTGTTTGAGAACCCATTGACTATAGCCCCCTAGGCTTCTCCATCCATGGGATTTTCCAGGAAAGAAAACTGGAGTGGGTTGCTATTTCCTTCTCCAGAGGATCTTCCCGACTCAGGGATTGAACCCAGGTCTCCTGCATTACGGGCAGAATCTTTACCTTCTGAGCCACCAGGGAAGCTGGCAGAAGACTGTAGTAGAATGAAATGTAAAGAGGGAATGGTCTCTTTTAGATAAATAATAATGGTGTTGAATACTGACTGACCATCTATCTGTATGTACCTGGTACTTCACACAGGTACCATTACTATTCCCATTTTACACTACCACCACCAAGAAAAATTGAAGAGACTCCTATTACAAAAAGAGAAGTTTGTTTGGTCTTTATCACAATCTACACAGTTAGCAAGGGCTGGAATTTAGATGTGTCTGACAAATCTTTACCATTATTGCTGCTGCTGCAGCTAAGTCGCTTCAGTCATGTCTGACTCTGTGGACCTCATAGACAGCAGCCCATCAGGCTCCCCTGTCCCTGGGATTCTCCAGGCAAGAACACTGGAGTGGGTTGCCATTTCCTTCTCCAATGCATGAAAGTGAAAAGTGAAAGTGAAATCACTCGTGTCTGACTCTGTGCGACCCCATAGACAGCAACCCACCAGGCTCCTCCATCCATGGGATTTTCCAGGCAAGAGTACTGGAGTGGGGTGCCATTGCCTTCTCCGTGAGTTTGCCTTTCTTCCATTAATCTATTAGGATCCAAAAGTTCTGCTAGACTGGAGTGGAGTTAGGGAATGGCACTGTGGGGATAAGAATGTATTTCTTTGACAAGGTAGCTGGCTCTTCATGGCATTTTGGAATCAGAAAAACTATCTGGGAACCATCAGGGACAATCCATTCCTGTCTGTACCAAAAGTGTGGAAAATTGTGATCTCTTTCCAACAACCAATATTTAAATATTTATTTATGAACCATTCTTTCTCTTAAAATAAGAAATTTTATCTACATGACACATCTTAAGTTAAAAGGTACAGAAACTGAACTGAGAATCACATCTTACTTCAAGTTCCAAAGTAGAGAACCATAATCATCAGAAGTACAGGATTTGGAGGTTACACTATTTCTATTAAATTTCTAATGGTCAAATAAGAATTTATTTACTGTTTGATCCAAATAAAGATATAAACATCAACAAAGGTATAGAACAGAGAGAAATTAGTCATATTCTTAAATTTACTAAGGGGAAAGATAAAAATGATGCTTATCAGACGTCTTCTACGTCTTCTATGTTATTTTACATATTTTACAGTAACTCATTTGGTTCTAATAATGACCTGTGTATTGTGATCTCATTTTATATATGAAACACTTGAACTTCAGTGTGGTTAAGTAAATCAAACAATTAACAAGTGGCAGAGACAAGGTAGACAGACCTAGCTCCCTCTCTCTTTCTCTCTTTAACTATGTTGGCCTGTACTAGAAGAGAAAAGAAACCAACTCTTTGCTTCTGCAAGAATTGTTACAATGATTAAAAACATCGTCAATAATAGGAAAAGAAGAGAGGTTTATAGGCAGAAATAATGCAAATGAAAAAGAACAAAAACCATTGCTTGAGCTGGACAAAACATGTATATGGGACACTTGAAGTCAAGTATTTTACTTCCAATCATACTTTTCCAACCTCTTGCTCCACTTGTTTCTCCAGGTGCCATACAAGTGTGATACTAAATTTGTTTTTCAAGGGAAAGGACTAGGACTATTACTAAAAAGAAAATACGGTTTTCAATTTCTTTGGATAGCTTTATAACATATGTTCCCACTTCCAAAAGGTTGCAAAGAGTCAGACATGACTGGGTGTGCATGCGTGTGCATGCACACACATACACACACACACACACATAACATGAAAGGCTCACTTTCTATTTATGTACATTTCTCAAATATTGTCTTTTCAATAAGTATACTGATCTAAATTTGACTCTGTTAATAACACTCTACTTCAGCTTTCAAATGGCTTAATGATGTCTAGAAGCACAGTTGAAGAATAATCTGAATGAGACTGATAAGACCACTCAAGTGGTTTTGACCCTTAGAGAGGATAGCGGGTGGATATTATCCTTTACACTTTGTACCATTCTCAGAGGACAGTCACAGATGTGTAAACAAATGTGAAAGAGAAATAAAGGGGACAGCCAGATTGCCAGAGAGCCATTACTTTACCCCTGGGGTATGTGGCTATTACAGAACTGGGGCAAATGCCAAGAGCACTGAATTCAAAGGGAGGCTCCCTGAAGTGAGTCATCTATTTAGACAACATCAGAGGAATATTGGGTCAGATCCTACTGGGTGAAGAGGTTACACCATGGGCATTTGGTAGTCACTTTGGGAATTATACTAATTTATGGCAACATGAATAAAGAGTGACAAAGTGTCATTAAAGGCTAAGGTAAATTTATTTCTATACAAGATAGAAAGGGCAGTTGGTCATGCATCTTTTCTCATTAGCCACACTTACAAACATGGATGGCAGCCATGATAGGCTTGAAATAAAGATAAAGGATAGATATCTAGTTCACTAAGTAATATCCTGGTGTCTTGAGAGAGCTGATGTTGTCATTAATTTTCTGTTTTAGCAAGAACTGGCTCTTTTTAAAAAATCATAGACCAACTTCCCATTCTGTATAAGAGGCAAAATGAGACAGTTTTTGAACAAACAGATTCCAAGATCAAGGAACTTGTTAGAGTTTGGCCCTGCCACTTTCTAGCAATGGAACCTTGGGTAAGTAATTGAATCTTTGAGTCTCAGTTTAGTCATGTGTAAGAGGTGTGTAATAAGAGTATCCTTTTTTATAAAAGTTGCTATATAATAAAATGATATATAGAAAATCCATCTGTAACTTTAACAATGCTATACAAAAGTTAGGCATGCCTGCTATATTTCAAAGAAAAAGGATTCAGGCAATATAGGTCAAATTCAGTTTCCTAAACAAGAATATTGAATGAATCTTGAGTTCAAGTTGATCTGTCTTATAAGGACTAGGAACAACAAGGGTGATTAGGGTCATTTGCTGAGCTCAAGTCCTATTCACTAATTCGTTCTTTTATGGATTATGCTTATATTTAAATAATTGCGTTAGTCACTCAGTCATGTCTGACTCTCTGTAAACCCATGGACAGCAGTCTGCCAGAATCTTCTGTCCATGGGATTCTCCAGGCAAGAATAATAGAGTTATTATTCCCTTCTTCAGGGAACTTTCTGACTGAAGTTATTGAACCTGGGTCTCCTACATTGCAGGCAGATTCTTTACTGTCTGAACCACCAGGGAAGCTCATATCTAAGAAATCTTGGCCCAATTTCAGGCAAAGAACATTTCATGCAAATATGGGCACAATACCAGACAGAAATGGTATGGACCTAACAGAAGCAGAAGATAAGAAGAGGTGGCAAGAATACACAGAAGAACTATATAAAAAAGATCTTAATGACCCAGATAACCATGATGGTGTGATCACTCACCTAGCGCCAGACATCTTGAGGTGCGAAGTCAAATGGGCCTTAGGAAGCATCACTATGAACAAAGCAAGTGGAGGTGATGGAATTCCGGCTGAACTATTTCAAATCCTAAAAGATGATGCTGTGAAAGTGCTGCACTCAACATGCCAGCAAATTTGGAAAACTCAGCAGTGGTCACAGGACTGGAAAAGGTCAGTTTTCAGTCCAATCTCAAAAAAGGGCAATGCCAAAGAATGTTCAAACTACCACATAATTGTACTCATTTCACATGCTAGCAAAGTAATGCTCAAAATTCTCCAAGCCAGGCTTCAACAGTATGTGAATCAAGAACTTCCAGATGTTCAAGCTGGATTTAGAAAGGCAGAGGAACCAGAGATCAAATGGCCAACATCCACCGGATCACAGAAAAAGCAAGAGAATTCCAGAAAAACATCTACTTCTGCTTCAATGACTATGCCAAAGCCTTTGACTGCGTGGATCACACAAACTGTGGGAAATTCTTATACCAGACCACCTTACCTGCCTCCTGAGAAACCTGCAGGCAGGTCAAGAAGCAACAGGTAGAACTAGACATGGAACAATGGACTGGTTCCAAACTGGGAAAGGAGTACATCAAGGCTGTATATTGTCACCCTGCTTATTTAACTTATATGCAGAGTACATCACATGAAATGGTGGGCTGGATGAAGCACAAGCTGGAATCAACATTGCTGGGAGAAATATCAATAATCTCAGATATGCAGATGACACCACCCTTATGGCAGAAAGTGAAGAGGAACTAAAGAGCCTCTTGATGAAAATCAAAGAGGAGAGTAAAAAAGCTGGCTTAAAACTCAACATTCAAGTAATGAAAATCATGGTATCTGGTCCCATCACTTAATAGCAAATAGATGGGGAAACAATGGAAACAGTGACAGACTTTATTTTCTTGGGCTCCAAAATCACTGCAGATGGTGACTGTAGCCATGAAATTAAAAGATGCTTGCTCCTAGGAAGAAAAGCTATGACAAACCTAGACAATGTATTAAAAAGCAGAGACATTACTTTGCCAACAAAGGTCAATCTTGTCAAAGCTGTGGTTTTTCCAGTAGTCATGTATGGATGTGAGAGTTGCACCATAAAGAAGGATGAATGCTAAAGAATTGATACTTTTGAACTGTGGTGTTGGTGAAGACTCTTGAGAGTCCCCTGGACAGTAAGGAGATCAAACCTGTCCATCCTAAAGGAAATCAGTCCTGAATATTCTTTGGAAGGACTGATGCTGAAGCTAAAGTGCCAATGCTTTGGCCACCTGATGCAAAGAGATGACTCATTAGAAAAGACTGACTATTTGGAAAGATTGAAGGCAGGAGGAGAAGGGAATGACAGAGGATGAGATAGTTGGATGGCACCATTGACTCAATGGACATGAGTTTGAGCAAGCTCTGGGAGATAATGAAGGACAGGGAAGCCTGGAGTGCTGCAGTCCATGGGGTCTCAAAGAGTTGGGCACAATAATTTCAGGCACAAGTATTTTCCTTATATTTTCTTTTAATTTTTTAAAATAATTTTAGGTTTTATATGTAGTTCTATAATCCACTTTGAGTTACTCTTTTATATATTTTGAGGTACAGATCAGAGTTTTTTTCTTCTTAGTGTATAGACATCCAACAGATCCAGCACAACTTGTTGAAGATCTTTTCTCCACTCGAAGTGCTTTTGAATCCTTGTCAAAAATCGATTGTCTATGTATATGTGTGGACCTTTTCCTGTTTAGTTCTGTTGACAAGCTTTCTGTTTTCATGCCTATGCCACACTGTTTTGGTTACTGTGGTTTTATGATAGTCTTGAAATCAGGTAATAGTAGCTCTAACTTCATTCTTTTTCCAAGTTGTTTTCATTATTCTACCTTTGCATTTACACATGAATTTTAGAATCAGTTTGTCAATTTCCACCACAAATCCTTGGAAATTTGATTTGGACATTAAATCTATAAATCAATATGGGAAAAGCATCAAGTTTTCCAATCAATGAAAAAGATAGCTCTTTATTTACTTCAATCTTTATGTCTGTCAGAAATGACTTATAGTTTTCAGTTTATGGGTCTTGCATATCATTTTTCAGATATATCTCAAAATATTTTCTTTTTAAAAATGTCACTGTACATGTATTATTTAATTTTTTAAAAACTTTGCTTGCTGCTAGCATAAATACAGTTAATTTTTGCACATGGATCTGTAGTCTGCAGTCTTGCTAATAAACTCTTTTACTAGCTTTCTGTTTTTGTAAATTTTATATTTTCTATCTAGATGTTTATGTTATCTGTGAATAAAGGCAGTTTTTGCCTTCCTTTCCAATCTTTATACTTCATATTTCTTTTTCTTATCTAATTGCACTGGCTAAACCCTGGCTATAATGCTGAATAAAAGTGATGACAACAGTCATTTGGTCTTTTATTATGAAGTAAAAAATTGGTTGTAGGTTTTTCGTAGACACCATTATCAGATTGAGGAAGTTTTCTTCCTATTGCTGATAAGCCAAGAGTTTTATTAAGAATGAATATTGAATTTTCCATGCACATTGTTAAAAAATTTTTTCTATCTAGATGTTTATGTTATCTGTGAATAAAGGCAGTTTTTGCCTTCCTTTCCAATCTTTATACTTCATATTTCTTTTTCTTATCTAATTGCACTGGCTAAACCCTGGCTATAATGCTGAATAAAAGTGATGACAACAGTCATTTGGTCTTTTATTATGAAGTAAAAAATTGGTTGTAGGTTTTTCGTAGACACCATTATCAGATTGAGGAAGTTTTCTTCCTATTGCTGATAAGCCAAGAGTTTCTATTAAGAATGAATATTGAATTTTCCATGCACATTGTTAAAAAATTTTTATACACCTATTGAACTGATCATAGATTTTTCAAAAGTTTATTAACATGGTGAGTTGCATTGATTTTTTGCAAGTTAAACCAACACTGCATTCATGAGATAATGCCCATTTGGTCATGATCTATTTATCAGAGTTGATTCCCTTTGCTATCATTTTGTTCAGAATTTTTGTTTCTTTGTTCATAGGACTAATGGTCTGTAGTTTTCCTGTAATGTCTTTGTGTGGTTTTGGCACTAGGGTAATAATGCTGGTCTCAGAATGAGTCAGAAACTCTTTCCTCTACTTCAATTTTTTGGAAGAACTACATTGGATTTCTACTTATTTCTTATTGTTTAGTAGAATTTCTTCAGTGAAACTGTATGGGCCTGAGGTTTTCTTTGTGAGAAGGTTTTCAACTATTAATTCAAAAAATTTTAATAGATCTAGGTTTATTCAGGTTTTCTATTTCTTTTTGAGTGAGCTTTGGTAGTTTGTTTCTTTCAAGAAATTTGTCCATTTCATCTAAGTTGTCACAATTATAGGTATAGCTGTTCATAATATCTCTTTATTATCCTCTTAATATCTGTAGAATCTGTACTGATAGTATCACTCTAATCACTGATATTGGTAATTTGTGTCTTTCCTGTTTTCATGACCAATCTGGCTAAAGATTTACTAATTTTTCTTCATCTTTGCAATGAACCAACTTTGGCTTAATTGATTTCTCATTGTCTTTGTTTCCCATTTCATCAATTTCTACTTTGATCTTTATTATTTCCGTTCTTCTGCTTATTCAGTCACTAAGTTGTTTCTGACTTTCTTCTGCTAGCATTGGCTTTATTTGCTGTTTGTTTTCTAGCTTCTTAAAGTAGAGGCTGAGGTCACTAATTTTAGACCTCTAAAGACCTTTATTTTTTACCAACTTACTGCTATAAATTTCCTCCTAAACACTGTTTTAGTAGTACTTCACACATTCTGATATATATTCACACTCATTCAGTTATGTATGTATTTCACATTCATACTTTATAATTTCCCTTTTGATTTTTCCCTTGACCCATGAACTATTCAGATTTGTGCTATGTAGTTTTCCAAATATTTGGAGATTTTTCAGAAATACTTCTGTTATTGATTTTAATTCCACCATAGTAGTCAGAGAACATCCTTTGAATTACTTGAATACTTTCAAATTTACTACAAATATGTTAATGGCTCAGGATGGGGTCTATTTCAATAAATTTTCCATGTGCTTGTGAAAAGAATGCATTTTGCTGCTGTTCAGTGGAGTGTTCTGTAAGTTAAGCAGATAAAGTTGATTAATAAGCATTATTCAATGGTACTATATTACTGATTTTTAAATTTCTTTTTCAATACCTTATTGACAAAGGGGCATTGACATCTCTAACAATTACTGTGGATATCACCATTTCTCCTTGCAGCTCTATCAAGTTTGTTTTCTCCCTATGTATTTAGAAACTCATTAATACATGTGCATTTAGGACTCTTGTCTTCAAGAACTGACTCCTTTATTGTTATGAAATGACCTTCTTTTTCCTGTTAATATTTTTTGCTTTGAAATCTAATGTTAATATAGCCATTCAGCTTGTTTTTTTTCTTTTTTGATTAATGTTAGCATAGTATTTAGTTTTGATCCTTTTTACTTTATATATATATAATACTTAAAGTGTATTACTTTTTGGCAGCATATAGTTGTGTGTTGATTTTTTAAATTCAATATAACAATCTCTGCTTTTAATTAAGGCATTTAAACCATTTATATTTAATGTCATAATTGACATGGTTTGATTTAGGTCTATCACTTGCTATTTGTTTCTTGTTTTTCCCATTTGTTCTTTGTCCTATTTTCTCTCTTTTCTTTTGGATTAAATGAATGTTTGTTTTTTTTTATGATTCTTGTTTCATTTCTATTGTTGGATTATGGGCTATAACTCTTGGTTTGGTTATTTTAGGGGCTGTAATGCACTTTTTAAAGTCAAAAGTTTTCCATTCAAATACCAAGAAGTATATAATCTAAACCCCTTTAAAAAGTCTGTGGTTATGTGTTTTGTCTTTTTTTTTTTTTAAGAGGTACTGAAATGAATGGGCTGAAAAGATCAAGCTAAAATGAATGCTTGCAATTCATAATCTTTAAATGGAGTCAAAATGCCAGAATACACTTTACTGCTTTTAAACCAAATTCACTATAGCCAGTACAGAGCCGAAGTGAGATTTTGGAACAAGCTGAAAATTCTCCTTTTCAAATAATATGTTGCTCTTAGTGATGCCATGCTGAATTTCTTGATAAGTTCTGAATATTGGAAATTGTGTTTACCCAGACAAAATATTAATACCTGACATTGAAAATGAACTTAAAAGTTATGTTAATATAGTGATCACAGAAATGAAATTGTTATTTCAGTAATATAGGAGAAACACTAGGTTCAATTTTATATACTTTTGTAATTTTCTGTTGAACATTACAATTCTGTTGAATTTTCTGTTGGGGGCAGAACTGAGAAATTCCAGGAGCCCTATGCTGGTCAGTGAATCCTCAGACCCATGTATTTTCAAGGTGAATGTCTCCATCTGAGGGATGGAAACTAGTACAGAAAACCCCCATGGTCTAGACTTGTTCTTCTAAGTATTGCTAAAGAAGCAATTGGCGTGGCAGAAACATGGACATTCGGAGACAGCCAACTGCAGTATGAGTGTTCCTTTCAGCACCACTGAATCTCTGCTTGTGCTACACAGGATAGATTACTTAATTTCCAAGAATATTTCCTTATTTTAAAATCTACATATCATATTTCAGCTATAATCTAAATAATACTTATTTTACAATATTTTGGAGAGAATTGAAAGAGAAAACTTTATAACAACTATGATTAATTAAACAATAGCAAATGTAAAGTTTCCACTTGGCCCTGCCATGTCATTCTTCCTGGAGTTATTAGTAGCTGTCCTCCACTCTTTCCCTGATGCTGGGATAGACTGAAGGCAGAAGGAGAAGAGGGTGACAGAGGATGAGATGGTTGAATGGCATCACCAATTCATGGACATGAACTTGTGCAAACTCTGGGAGACAGTGAGGGACAGGGAAGCCTGGAGTGCTGCAGTCTATGGGGTCGTGAAGAGTCGGACACGACTTGGCGACTAAACAACAACAACAACAACAACAACAAATGTAAAGTGTTGTTTCTATTATTTACTTCCTTGTTTTGTATTACAGCAAAACAGAAGTATAGCAGTAGAGATGTAATGAAGAAGATAAAATTCCTTCTTAGAATCCAGATATTCATATGGTGTTGCTATTATTAGTTATCATTAAGAATAATTAATGAAGGGGTAAGTGAGGACTTAGATCAAACCTCTTTATTCAGCAGGGCAGTGGCATTTCTCTTGAGCGATGCCACTCATTGTTGATACTTAACGCTTTCCACTTTCTTATTCTCCCACCCTGAGTACAATGATCTAGATGACAGTACCCAAATCAAAACAATGTAATGCAGTGTTTTGCGATGGGGTCATGAAGAGTCAGATATGGCGACTGAACTGACTGACTGACTGAATGCAGTGTTTATAACTGTTTCATTACAGGCTCACCATTTTTGCTCCAGTTGACAATCATGGCCTCTTAGAAGGCTCCAGAGCAGTGTGGCTGCTTAAAAGAAGCTTGTGTTATTTGAAGTGTCTACTAGCAATAATCAGCATGGTCTGCTAGACTCCCCAGTTGATTAGATTCTTCAGTAAACTTCTGATTTGTCAATGTTTTCTCTTTGACAAAGCTTGCTTTCTCTCTTTCATTTCTAAGCACATTGCAGAACTGCCTTAAAAAAAGATGCAAAACTTTTGGAGCATTGACACCATATTGGAAATCTTTTGCAAACCTTAAGGGCTAATTCTTTGATGTATACTTGCATAAAACAGCAATGCATTATTGAATGTAGTCATATCAAAAAAGGTTAGGTATTGCCATTTTCAATCTCCAATAAAGTAAGGGTGTATGTGTGGGTGTGTATGTATATTAACAAGATGACTTTGAACAGGACCAAGGAAATGGAAGTAGTAAGGCTTGCATAAATGTGCCTAAAAGGTTGAGAATTATGAAAGTTGGGTTTTGTGCCAGGTTCTATTCTGTGAGTTCATGGAGTGCAGGGGCATGAAGTTTGTCTTTGCATCCTGAGCTCCAATTACGTACCAAGTATTAAATGCTGCACATGTAGAAATATTTTCTACATGCCACTATTAGCTGAGAGTTCCTGGGGTAGTCAACATTTCTGAATCTGACTACTCATCAGTCAACTGAAGACAATAATCACAAAACCTTACAGGCTATACTGTGTGGGCTAAACCACTGAATGCAATCACATATAAACTGAAAAGCCTATAATGAAAATCAGAGTTCATATTGATTGGGAACACAGGCTCTGGCATCAGAGGACTTGATCAGAATAGATAGGATCTCAGATTTTTGTGCACATTCTTGAAGCTAATTATAGTTTATCTGCAAAATGGGAGTAAATATTGGTTTGAGACAGTAGATAGAATCCAGATCAAAAAAAAAAAAAGAAGAAGAATCCAGGAATCCCATTGTCTTCTATAACAAAAAGTCCTATGAAATGACAGGAAAGGTATTTTTAAAAAGGATGATAAAACCATGTAGCACTGGGAAATAAGGACTTGTGCTATCAAAAAGTTAGAGATTTTGAAGCATTCCTGAAAGTTAGAAATAGGACATTAAGATAGGAGGAAACTATGCCCCAAGATACAAACAGGAAAGCAGGCTCTGAAGATGAGAACAGTTAGAAAGATACACTCTGTGCTTAGAGACATACAAGCAGAAGAGGCATGTCTGCATGAGTAATTGGGAAACTAAATTCTCATCAGCAGTCTTGTAACTCCCCTACTTCAATTCCTCCATTTGCTGAAACGGTGAGAAAGGGCCCTGGGACTTGGAAGACAGTCATGACCAAGAAGAACCAGAGACTTCTAGGAGGGGCAAGGTACCCCCAAGCCCAGAAAGAGAGAGCCCAGCACACTACCATGAACTTAGATTTCTCCCTTTCCCTTCTTTAAGAGTACCTATAATGAGAACCGTATCTTCTTCCCTCAACCCTCTTGCCCAAAGATTTTCAAACACAAAGTGAAAATACAGATAAGAATCAAATTAGGAAATATTTGGGCTGAAGCAAAAACAACATGAAAAAAATGAACAAAGGCCAAAAAAAAAAAAATACCCCTCAAAAGTACATAAGGAAACAATCAATAAAACTAGTAGAATATTTTAATATTTAAATAAAAATAACATTCCAAAAGAGAATCTAGAGGATAACAGCATCATAAAAATAAGAAGACAGTTATAAAAAATGAAATAGTTAAAGAATGTGGAATTAAAAACTTGCAGAAAACACATTCACCACATTAACAAAAAGAAAAATAAAACNTAAAATGTGTTTTTGTAAAAATACATATATTATATAAAATTTATATTCAGTTATAAATTTCTAGTTTTTGAACAAAAATTTTATTGCATTAATATAATTACTGGCATTGTACCATTTAAATCAATTGTCTTTTTATTAGTTTTTACAAATATTCTTTTTTCATCTTTTTCTCCTTTTATGTCTTCTTTGAGTTAGTATAAGTAGAATATTACAAAGTATTTTCCAATTTTTATTATCCTATTTTATCTAAGTGTTTATGTTTATCATTGTTATTTATCCTAAGCTTTGTGTTTTGCTGAGCTTCTTGGATTTATATTTTAATTTTTTTGCTAAATTTGAAAATTATTTCCTCAAATAACTATTCTACTAGATTTTCTATCTTTACTCCTTAAAGGACTCTAATTTTACTTATGTTAAACTGAATTGTCAAAAATATATTGTGGAAATTTTTGAATGTAAGTTAATGTCTGTTAATAGCTTCATCTCTTGAATTTTGGTCACATTTTCCTGCCTTCATTTTTTTTTTTTTTTTACAAAAAGCCTACACGATTACCTTTGTTTTTACTCTGTGTATATTATATTACAGTGGTAGAAAACTGTGTTAAGTTTATGTTTGAGCTGGATTTAGATTGTGTAGCATCTTTATAATTCAATATTCCATTGTTTGTTTGTTTTTCTATTTCAACTTAGCTTTATTAATGTCTTTTGAAATAAGATAAAGTTTGTGGCGGCTGCACCAGCACACAAGCACAGCCAAGAGGAATTACCCCGGACTAGAGATCTTGGGCAGTGGCCGAGAGGAGATACACCCTGCCAGAGGTCAGGGCTGATGGCTGAGAGGAGCTACCACGCACCTGAAGTCAGGGGTGGCGGCCAAGAGCAATACCCCACGTCCGAGGTAAAGAGCAGCGGCTGCGTTTTGCTGGAGCGGCTGTGTAGAGAGACCCCGTGTCCAAGGTAAGAGAAACCCAGGTAAAACATTAGGCACTGAGAGAGGGAATCAGGGGGCAGACCAACTGAAACTACAGTCACGGACAGTTAGCCAATCTGATCACATGGACAACAGACATGTCAAACTCAGGGAAACTAAGCGATGCTGTATGGGGCCACTCAAGATGGGCAGGTCATGGTGGAGAGGTCTGACAGAATTTGGTCCACTGGAGAAGGGAATGGCAAACCACTTCAGTATTCTTGCCTTGAGAACCCCATGAACAGTATGAAAAGACAAAAAAGTAGGACACTGAAAGATGAACTCCCAGGTCAGTAGGTGCCCAATATGCTATTGTAGATCAGTGGAGAAATAACTCCAGAAAGAACGAAGGGATGGAGGCAAAGCAAAAACAACACCCAGTTGTGAATGGGACTGGTGATAGAAGCAAGATTCGATGCTGTAAACAGCAATATTGCATAAGAATATGGAATATTAGGTCCATGAATCAAGGCAAATTGGAAGTGGTGAAAGAGGAGATAATAAGAGTGAACATTGACATTCTAGGAATCAGTGAAATAAGATGGAGTAGAATGGGTGAATTTAACTTAGATGACCGTTTTATCTACTACTGTGGGCAGAAATCCCTTAGAAGAAATGCAGTAGCCATCAGAGTCAACTAAAGAGGCTGAAATGCAGTACTTGGATGCAATCTCAAAAATGACAGAATGATCTCTGTTGGTTTCCAAGGCAAACCATTCAATATCACAGTAAGTCCACTCTATGTCCCAACCAGTAAGAAGCTGAACAGTTCTATGAAGACTTACAAGACATTTTAGAATTAATGCCCAAAGAAGATGTCCTTTGCAATATAGGGGACTGGAATGCAAAAGTAGGAAGTCAATAAACACTTGGAGTAACAGGCAAATTTGGCCTTGGAGTACAGAATGAAGCAGGGCAAAGGCTAATAGAGTTCTGCCAAGAGAACACACTGGTCAGAGCAAATACCCCCTTCCAAAAAGAGAAGAAAAGACTCTACACATGGACATNAGGATGCTTGGGACTGAGGCATGGGGATAGTCCAGAGCGATGGTGTGGGGCGGGAGGGCGGAGGTGGGAGTCGGGATTGGGAGTTCATGTACACTCGTGGCTGATTCATGTCAATGTATAGCAAAACAAATACAGTATTGTAAAGCAAAACAAACTGAAAAATAAAAATTAATAAAAAAAAAAAAGAAAACACAAAAAGTGTCTCCATAGGCAGGTGGAAAACAGAAAGACACAGCTTCAGTGCAAAAGGAGATGAATAAAAAGGTACAGAGTGGGGATAGTAAGAGTGACTGCTCTTAGAAGATTAAACAAGAGAAACCATGTAAGATTGCCTAGTTCAGTGGCTACCACATAGGAAGGCTACACTCTACAGGAACTTTATTACTATTATTATAGTTGTTATAACTGAAATACCCAATTCTTAGTTACTAATTTTATCACTGTTATTATATTATCACTAAAATACATTCTCTGCAAGGTCCTATGTCTAATATTCTAAGAGCTGATGACAATAAGAGGAAATAGAGGTGGAAAGGAGCCAGGAAATAGGACTCTAGGACCTAGGGGCAGGGTGATGACATTCAGTAGCTAGTTTAGGTGAGGGGAAGTAGGAAGCTAGATGTGAGGACAAGAAAGAAAGGTGAATGGGAACATAAAGAGAAACTCCTGACCTGATGTTTAGGGACCAGCAACTATGGGGCTGATGTTGTAGATTCATTCTGGGTTCAAAAGTGTGATGGTACCAGGGGCCCATCATGGTACTGGAGTGGGCTGCCATGCCCTCCCCCAGATGGAGGCCCCACGTTGGTCAGAGGCTACATAGAAAGCCAGCATTAGGCTCATCTCATGGCACCCTATGCCCTGCCCACCAAAACATCCTATGGATCCTTTGGATCAGAGATAACCTTAGACCAGATGGGTCTCCCAGGATGGTTCTGAATTAGAACAAACATTTTGGGAGTATGTACTATAGCAACTCCACAGATTAAGAAGCTTTTACATTTTATTTTCATCAAGATTGACAAAGCTACTCACAATTTCTTAATCAATTAAAGCTTCTATCACCTAATAAGAGGCTCCCCAGATAGCTCTAGTGCTAAAGACCTCACCTGCCAATGCAGGGATGGAAGAGACTTGGGCTCAATCCCTGAGTTGAGAAGATTTCCTGGAGGAGGTCATGGCAACCCACTCCAGTATTCTTGCCTGAAGAGTCCCACGGATAGAGGAACCTGGAAGGCTACAGTCCATGGGCTCACAAAGAGTTGGACAAGGTCACCTAATGTGAATACTGGCATCAAAGTGATTTTCCGTTTTCTTGTGAGACATGTTGCCAGGCTATAGACTAATATATGAATTTACACATCCCTAATGCCTGAGTCTGAGTGAACTCCGGGAGTTGGTGATGGACAGGGAGGCCTGGCGTGCTGCGATTCATGGGATCACAAAGAGTCGGACACGACTGAGTGACTGAAATGAACTGAACTGAATGCAGGCAAACCCCTGAGTGCCTTTTGAGAGTTACTTCTTTAAAACTTTCCTTCAGGTTTCAAGTTGGTCTTTGTACCTCAGAATTCTATCATTCACCCCAATACCTAAATAAATATCTTTATTTTCAAGAGAGAGACGCAGGACACCTATTTCTAGACATTTTGGAAAGAACTCATTTAACTAAATATATCTCATTACCATTAAATGTCTAACAATAAAATCAGTTTGCAGATACCATCTCCATTTCCATATATTATTTATACAGGCTTGAGGTTTGTAATTTCAAGACCAAAAATGCTGATAGAAATTTACATATTATTGAAATGGCATAATTTATTGATAAAGCACACAAATAATAGAGGTGATGCTTACAGCAGTTTGCAGGCTAATGTATAATTTACGACACTAAACAACTTCATGAACAACAGTAAAAACTGTATGATAGGCCCTGCCTGAGAAAACACTAACTATAAAACTAATGTATTTGAGTTTTATGTTTTTGTAACAAGGCAAACATTTTTGTGGGAAACTGATAAGACTATTGGCTTTCAATCTGTGAGCACATAAAAAAGCATCGATTGGCCTCAAGAGAAGAGACGGGCACAGTCATCTTCTTGCCTATCTGCCTCTCAGTTCTCCAGCAACACCAACCATTCTTAACAGTGGCATGCAAAAGGGAAATCTAAAAAAGACTAACTATAAAATTAGCCCATAAATGATTGGGCTGATTTTTGTATTAGCAATATTTCTTAAAACCAGAAAAATTTATGATTTAAAATAATTCATTTTAGAATCAAGATACTATAATAAGAACTGTTTCAATTATTTCATTCAAGGTTTATGTCTTGGGGGAAGATCTCATTCAAAATTTACTCAACATACCAGCTTTCAGATACCAAGATAATAGACTGTGCTGGACACTGTTGGAAGTCTTCCCAACTCTCACTCCCAAACCCTACTTTCTAATAAAACTTTGATTCCATTCAACCATTTAGTTTAAGATGTCAGTCCTGTTGGCATCCTAACCAACACCTCCATGGTTACACAGTGCTTTAGCCTAAAACAGTCATTAAAAGCCAAGATTGCAGGTCTGGTGTCAGATTGGGAGAAGAGATAATATGTGGTTGGTTCTCCTCCAATTAAAGCACCCAGACAGACTTGGATTTCAATTATTTGCAGGGTCTGCCCAGACATGAATATAAAATGTTAATCATAAGTTATTGTTTAAGATCCAAAGAAAGTAAAGCCCCATTCACTTAAATAATAAGGAAATCAATTATCTCATATAATGGGAAGCCCACAAGGAGAAAAGAGTTTATGTTTGGCTAATTCATAAGCCATACCATGTCCCCCTGGGCTAAATTTCTTTTATCCCTCTCCCCTATAATCTTTGGTGTTGTCTTGTTCCTAATTCTGGTTCCTCTCCTCCTCACTGGATATCTGCTGCGAGCAATGAGAACTGCATACTTCATTATTCATGTCCAGCATGAGAAAGAAAACCCCTGCCCCAACTATGCAATGAAAATCCTTCCCTGTGTTCTGAATCTAGATCACATGACCAACTAACTAGATTTACTATAGTCATTACAATAGAGTCTGATCCTGCCTAGCTTAGAAATTTAAGACTGTCTCTGGACCCTGGGAAGTATTTAGCTTCCCTTCAGTCTCCTGGGCTGCTGGGGGAGGAGTGGATACCTGAATAGATTCAGATTCTGTTTGGAAGAAGGAAGGAGGTATGGATGCTTGGGAGGGAATCATCAGCATACACAATCCAAGGAAGACAATTCTTCAAATTGTAAATTGGCAGAAATAATCTCTTTTATGGGATTTTGAGTTAAGAGAAAGAAAATCACTATTTTTTTTTTTTTTGTAAATAATGACGTGGTATAGATAAATATAAATATGTCAGTATTATCTCTTTGCTGGATCAAATGAGTTATATCATGATTTCTGAATTGACAAAGCAAGGAAAAATTTCTTCTTTTTCACGTTTAATAATGTACTTTGGGGAAACAGTGGAAACAGTGTCAGACTTTTTTTGGGGGGGCTCCAAAATCACTGCAGATGGTGATCACAGCCATGAAATGAAAAGACATTTATTCCTTGGAAGGAAAGTTATGACCAACCTAGATAGCATATTCAAAAGCAGAGACATTACTTTGCCAACAAAGGTCCGTCTAGTCAAGGCTATGGTTTTTCCTGTGGTCATGTATGGATGTGACAGTTGGACTGTGAAGAAAGCTGAGTGCCAAAGAATTGATGCTTTTGAACTGTGGTGTTGGAGAAGACTCTTGAGAGTCCCTTGGACTGCAAGGAGATCCAACCAGTCCATTCTGAAGGAGATTAGCCCTGGGATTTCTTTGGAAGGAATGATGCTAAAGCTGAAACTCCAGTACTTTGGCCTCCACCTCATGTGAAAAGTTGATTCACTGGAAAAGACTCTGATGCTGGGAGGGATTGGGGGCAGGAGGAGAAGGGGACGACAGAAGATGAGATGGCTGGATGGCATCACGGACTCGATGGACATGAGTTTGAGTGAACTCCAGGAGTTGGTGACGGTCAGGGAGGCCTGGCATGCTGCTATTCACGGGGTCGCAAAGAGTTGGACATGACTAAGCGATTGAACTGAACTGAATGTACTTTTGGGAAGCTACGGCAATTTATAAATCCTTAGATTGAATGATTTCTTTCTCAGAAGATCACTGGAATTTTCCCTTTCAAGTCTTCCAAATTCCTATCTATGAAGCACTTATATAGCACAAGCTCTTCCTTCCCACCTACTTGCATAAAAGTTGATGGCGATTCACTGAAATGCTGCTATGCTGATCATGGTGATTAAGGAAGGAGTGGAGTGCTGGGAAGTGGGCATTTTCTTAAGCTTTTTTTTTTAATTGATACAGAAAGGCAAATTGCTTACGGGTCTCAAAAACCTCCCAGCCTAACTGTAGCATTCCGTGCCATGCTCTCTGTACAGAGAAGGTAAAGAAATGCTAACTCTGGGATGCCTGGCACTCCACGATTTGGGATATTTGAAATTAATTCTATTCCCACTGGCAAGCTTAGGTTTGCTCTGTCCATCCACAGTCTGCTTGGTGAGGGCTGTGTTTCCTCACTGTATGTAAAGTAGTTGAGCGAGGTGGGGGGGCGTATATGTTTCATGAAGAAGAAATCATTTTCTAAGTATCATAAATATAATGAAACAACATCTAAGACTGGCTAGGGATACAACAGCTGTAGTCAAATGTTACTGTGTTTCAGTTCAGTTTAGTTCAGTTGTGTCCAACTCTTTGCGACCCCATAGACTGCAGCACACCAGGCCTCCCTTGTCCATTACAAACTCTCGGAGTTTACTCAAACTCATGTTCATTGAGTTGGTGATGTCATCCAATGATCTCACCCTCTGTTGTCCCCTTCTCCTCCTGCCCTCAATCTTTCCCAGCATCAGGGTCTTTTCAAATGAGTCAGCTCTTCGTATCAGGTGGCCAAAGTACTGGAGTTTCAGCTTCAACATCAGTCCTTCCAATGAACATCCGGGACTGATCTCTTTTAGGATGGACTGGTTGGATCTCCTTGCAGTCCAAGGGACTCTCAAGAGTCTTCTCCCACACCACAGTTCAAAAGCATCGATTGTTTGGTGCTCAGCTTTCTTTACAGTCCATCTCTCACATCCATACATGACTACTGGAAAAACCATAGCTTTGACTAGGCAGACCTTGCTGGCAAATAATGTCTCTGCTTTTGAATATGCTGTCTAGGTTGGTCATAACTTTCCTTCCAAGGAGCAAGTGTCTTTAAATTTCATAGCTGCAATCACCATCTGAAGTGATTTTGGAGCCCCCAAAAATAAAGTGTGACACTGTTTCCACTGTTTCCCCATCTATTTCCCAAGAAGTGATGGGACCGGATGCTATGATCTTCGTTTTCTGAATGTTGAGCTTTAAGCCAACTTTTTCACTCTCCTCTTTCACTTTCATCAAGAGGCTCTTTAGTTCTTCTTCACTTTCTGCCATAAGGGTGGCAACATCTGCATATCTGAGGTTATTGATATTTCTCCTGGCAATCTTGATTCCAGCCGTGCTTCATCCAGTCCAGCATTTCTCATGATATACTCTGCATATAAGTTAAATATGTAGGGTGACAATATACAGCCTTGATGTACTCCTTTCCCGGTTTGGAATCAGTCTGTTGTTCCATGTCCAGTTCTAACTGTTGCTTCCTGACCTGCATACAGGTTTCTCAAGAGGCAGCTCTGGTATTCCCATCTCTTTCAGAATTTTCCAGTTTATTGTGATCCACACAGTCAAAGGCTTTGGCATATCAATAAAGCAGAAATAGATGTTTTTCTGGAACTCTCTTGCTTTTTCAATAATCCAACAGATGTTGGCAATTTGATCTCTGGTTCCTCTGCCTTTTCTAAAGTCAGCTTAAACATCTGGAAGTTCATGATTCATGTATTGCTGAAGCCTGGCTTGGAGAATTTTGAGCATTACTTTACTAGCATGTGAGATGAGTGCAATTGTGCGGTAGTTTGAACATTTTGGCATTGCCTTTCTTTGGGATTGGAATGAAAACTGACCTTTTCCAGTCCTGTGGCCACTGCTGAGTTTTCCAAATTTGCTGACATATTGAGTGCAGCACTTTCCTGTTACTGTGTTTACTCCATGACTAATAAACAGAGAAGGGAAATAAGAAACCTTGACAGGTCTTAATGGGGCTCCTAAGGAGGACAGCTCCTGGCTATGATTTCTCACTGTGCAGCCAGCTTAAGCTTCTTGTGTTCAGGGAGGAAAACAGCTCCTTGGAGGCAGAGGCAGCAGGGTTACTGTCTTCCACAGTGACACCCTCACAGAAGCTTCTCTGCCTCAGGAATGACAAGCTCACACAATATGATGAGGGGCTGGGAACATTTCCTTAGAAGTTGGAAACTGTTCAGAAGCCCTTGTGCAGAGACGGGGATCCTCCTGGGTCCTCGGTTGTATGGCTTATGACATTGAGCAGGGGATATCATTCTTTTAACATGGAACTTAATACAGTTTTATGTGGGATTTTGTTGTTTAGTTTTCAAAGGACATCCAGAGAAAACAGTTTAATGCTTCAGGACATTTCTCTCTTAAGTACTTTTTGCATATATTATATAAAAACACCATTCATTTAGGAAGGGGGCCATATATATGCCTTACCAAAATGAGCTTCCCTGATAAATCATAGTTGGATATTTACCTGATCAAAACTTGGTTTTAATGCCTCAAAATCTGGTTTTAAGTGAAAAAAAGGCCCACCCCTCCTCTTTGATATATCACCCTGACTTTTCTTTCTTGTTAATCTTCTAGAAAAATCAGAACCCACTACCTGTTCTTTCCTAAGCCACAGAATTCTGTGTTCATATTTTCCACTCACCTCTTCATTACTTTTCTATCCTTAATTTATAGGAGCTACATCCTACAGCTGCTGACTAAGCCCTCCCTCTTATCTCTTTCATCCCCTGGATTCTGAGCCCCGTCTCCCCTGGCTCTCCTCTCCTCCTCTAGTTCCTAGTTACTGGTCTCTGAGGGTTCCTTTTCTTTGGCCTACATCATGTTCCACAGGATGTCTTCTTCGCTTTCACATTCCTCCTGATCCATCGTCTTTGCCCACATTTATGCCTTTAACAATCACATCAACACCTCCAGCTCCAGCACTTGTTTGAGTCACAGATCCTAATGCAAAGCTCACTACCAGATACCTTTACTTCATGCCCCTTGCGTATGTCAAATTTAAGACAGCCAATCTGAACTTGGTATTCCCCCTCAAGTTATTTTTTCCCTGCTTCGGAGATTAAAATGACTGTTTTCATAATCACTCAATGACTAGAAATTTCAGTGTCACCTTCCCTTTTCTCAATTCCCACATCCATGGACTAAAGATTAGATCTGCTGTTTATCTTCCTTATATTCCCCTCTGTAGTTCATCACCTGTACTCAGGTTCTTATCACTCATCTAAATTTTGCAGTAATCTTCTAACTTTGTCCTTTCTAATTTGAAATCCACCTAAAAATGTAATTCATTTTCTACTTTTTTGACATGGTGGCCAGCGAACTTTCTAAAATCCTTTTAAAAGATTTTCTAAAAGGCCTTAAATTCTTTTATTTCTTTATAGAAATAATTTTCTTCATAGTTTTAAAACTTAAGTTATTTATAATTCTTCACAGTTTTCCAAGTTAAGTTCAAATTCTTATTAAACATGAAAAGATCTTTCTTGAACTATTTATGAAATACTAATCTCTTCTTTCCATAGCCTTCTCTGATCACCAAAGACTCTTCACTTTTTCTGGGCACAATTAAAAAGTTATAATTCCCAACTATGCTCCCATTTATTCACACATGCAGATCTCTATGGATGGAATAAAACTCTCCTTGACATGTTGAACTCATCAAACCTTCAAAACTCAGCTCCAGTGTCACCTTCCCTAGGAAACTGTTTTGGACTCCTCATTCTGATTTATATTCTTCTTCTCTGAGTTATCTTGGTTTACTTTCCACTTTCCTTTTTATTACCTAACAGTGATTTTTACTAACTCATGAACTCATGAAGGATAAGGACTGCCATTCACTTTTTTTGTCAATAGCTCTTGGTATTCGATATATGTTTGCTTAATGAATGAATGAATGAACAATCCCAGGTGCACAGAGGAATACAAAAGACTTATCTGACTTATTCTCTGCCCCAAATAATTAAAATACTTAATGCCAGAGTCAAGAAATTAGGAGACAACTTAAAAATGGAAGGGCATATAATTAAATACAGGAAATGGTATGGGCTACTTATGTAGCAAAATAATATTATGAAATTCAGCATATTTTTCCTTTTCTTACTTGATTAAAAAAAAACTTTTGGTTTTTCTAACATTAAAATAAAGAAAGCTGAAGCTTTTTGCTTAGGGAAGGGAGGACACAAAAGCAACATCAAGAACAAAAAGTCCAATTTTTGGCTTTGAATTCCAAAATAGGTCCTTGAAATTCATGGCAGAGTCAACAGTTTTGAAAGCCAAACAGTGTTGATTCACAAGAGCTATTCCTTTTGAGAGGAAAAAAAAAATTTGTAAGTTGCAGTCGAGTCTGGGAAACTTGAAATGTATATGCTGCTGCTGCTGCTGCATCACTTCAGTTGTGTGCAACTCTGTGCGACCCCATAGACGGCAGCCCACCAGGCTCCGCCGTCCCTGGGATTCTCCAGGCAAGAACACTGGAGTGGGCTGCCATTTCCTTCTCCAATGCATGAAAGTGAAAAGTGAATGTATATGCTATATGAAGAAAATTAGAATAAGGGAAAGCTACATACTTGATGCAAAGAACAGAGAGAGGAAATCAACACCTTTCTTGGGATAAAGGGTAGAGCCCAGAGAAAGAGAAGCAGAAGAGAGAAAAGAAGCCAGACCAGAGCATGGAACGGCTGTTCTGTCTCCCATCTAGGGTGAACTCTTTCAGAATCAGATGACAGGAAATAAGTTGTTTAGCCTGGGAAGCTGTGCATACCAGAATACTCCCACCCTATCATGCCATCTGAGAGTAAGTGTCCATGAAGATGGATCTGGGGGCAGGTTTAAGGATTTGGATTACCCCAGCAAGAGGTAGGAGTGCAGTTGAAAGATTTCAGAGCCCTTTGTGGAAGGTCCACAAGTACTGACAGGGCTATCAGATTAGAAGTCATACAAAGACCATGGATATCACAGGAAGCCAACATACAGTAGTGCAGACCAAATGAAACTGCCCGAGTTCAGCGAGGGAAGAGGAGGCCTGCAGACCAATACCCTCCTTGGAATTCAGATCATCCTCACCCAAGAGAAAGAGAAGAAATGAACAGAAGGGAATCTTGACTTAGTAACAGTATTCACTGTTAATCAGCATTTAAGAGTCATTAAAGCAAATATTCTTTCCTGCTTCTTTCTCTAAATCTCCTTGTTTGACTTCGGTTTCCTTGTTCAGTGTTTCCAATATATTCTGTTGACTATCCTCACTCTGGTTACATGGCTGTCTCTGCTACCAGTTTGTTTCTTAAAGGCAGAGACTCTTATCTTTGTATCCCCACTATTTATTATCACACAGTGATTTGTCAATAAATATTTGTGAAACTAAAAAAAAAAAAAAAGAGAGGTTTAGCAGGCCTCAGCCGTGGGGGAGGGGGCCGGGGAGGGGAAGGGAAGTTTGTAGATGTAGGCATGTGGCCTGCTAGGAGCGCCTTTGGCTTTTCTTAGGGATGGCTCTCTTGCTCACCAGAGCCTCAAGAAAAGACTAGATTTTTAAAAAAATAAAAAAATACAAAAGAAAAGAATATATTGATCTGGCATATGGATAGTGGTCTAAATTAGTGATACAGGTTTCATGGTGACGTATAGACAGAAGTAGAAACTCTGGGAATGAAACTTCTGGTGGATTAGTCAGAAAGTCAGAAGAAAAGATCAGAGAAGGCAATGGCACCCCACTCCAGTACCCTTGCCTGGAAAATCCCATGGGCGGAGGAGCCTGGTGGGCTGCAGTCCATGGGGTTGCGAAGAGTTGGACATGACTGAGCAACTTCACTTTCACATTTCACTTTCATGCATTGGAGAAGGAAATGGCAACCCGCTCCAGTGTTCTTGCCTGGAGAATCCCAGGGATGGGGGAGCCTGGTGGGCTGCCGTCTATGAGGTTGCACAGAGTTGGACATGACTGAAGTGACTTAGCAGCAGCAGCAGCAGCAACAAGAAAAGATGGTTTATTTCAGAACCACAAGGAAACACCAACTCTTAAGGGCTGATTGTTGGTAGAGAAAAGGATATCAAGGAAGGGTATTATCCTGGAAGCTCACGTAGAGAAAAATCCAAGAAGGGAATACAAGAAGTAGAAACTCTGGGAATGAAACTTCTGGTGGATTAGTCAGAAAGTCAGAAGAAAAGATCGGAGAAGGCAATGGCACCCCACTCCAGTACCCTTGCCTGGAAAATCCCATGGGCGGAGGAGCCTGGTGGGCTGCAGTCCATGGGGTTGCGAAGAGTTGGACATGACTGAGCAACTTCACTTTCACATTTCACTTTCATGCATTGGAGAAGGAAATGGCAACCCGCTCCAGTGTTCTTGCCTGGAGAATCCCAGGGATGGGGGAGCCTGGTGGGCTGCCGTCTATGAGGTTGCACAGAGTTGGACATGACTGAAGTGACTTAGCAGCAGCAGCAGCAGCAACAAGAAAAGATGGTTTATTTCAGAACCACAAGGAAACACCAACTCTTAAGGGCTGATTGTTGGTAGAGAAAAGGATATCAAGGAAGGGTATTATCCTGGAAGCTCACGTAGAGAAAAATCCAAGAAGGGAATACTCAACAGCGCAAAATAACAATTGGAAATCAATTAAAATAAAGGCAAAGAGATAGCTATTGGATGTGATAATTAGGAGGCCATCAGTGACTTTGTCCAGTGATATTTTGGTAGCATCACGGGAGGAAATATATTCAGAGTCACTTTTGTGCATGCATGCTAAGTTGCTTTAGTTGTGTCCAACTCTTTGCAACCCTATTGACTGCAGCCCGTCTGGCTTCTCTGTCCATGGGATTCTCCAGACAAGAATACTTGAGTGGGTTGCTGTGCCCTTCTCCAGAAGATTTTCCTGACCCAGGGATCGAACCTGCATCTCTTATGTCTCCTGCATTGGCAGGTGGGTTCTTTACTACTAGTGCCATCTTTTCTTATAAGTGGTTGCTCCACTTACACCTGGGAAATACGCAGCATCAACTTCAGCTTCCTGTTTAAGATGTTCTCTAATCCCCCCTTCGGCAGGGGACTTTGTCTTTAGGAGTCTATTGAGGTTTCACTAATAATGCTTTTATATCCAAATGGCTCTCTGACTCTATTTTCAATGGTTAGAATTTAGAGAAGTCAGATATATGATTATAACCTTCAAACCTCCCACAAGGTCAGCTCCTTGCTGAAAGTTATAAAGCCTAACCCAGAACTACTCAGAGCTCAAATAAACAGAGGTGGTTAAGTCACTCAAGGGAAACATAATAAAGTCAATTACAACTCAATATGAGTAGGTTTATCAGATTTCTTTCCCCTGTGACCAAATAAGCAAGAAGTAGAACTTGTTCCAAAGTGTGGGGATAAAGGTGGGGGTGTACTCGGAGATTGATGGAAAGCATGGAAACCAGAAATGTGGATAACCTCTGCCTGTTCCCCTGAGAGCTAGTTAATCAAGTCTGGACATAGTTCTTGCATTTGAACTATTTTATCTATACAGATACAATTCAACAAATATTTATTTAGTACTGTTATCTGTCAGGCACTATTTTAGGAACTGAGAAAAAGAAAGATTGAGAAAATTAAAAAAAAAATCATACAATTAAAGGCATGGCTTCTGTCCTCAAGGAGTTCTAGGAACACATACAAAATTACCATATGATTTCAAAGGATAAGAGTGGTATATGCAAAGTGAGATAGAGACACAGAGAGAGCACTGCCCTTAGCCTGGGCAAGTACCACCAGAAATGCAGCAGGTTGATTAGAACAAAGTGCAAGCAAAGCAGAGGGAGAGAAAATCTTTTATTTTCTAGAAAAATCTTAGAATTAAAAGTTCTAAACTTTGTAGGGCAGTAAGTTCAGGGTTATTAAAACCTATGCAGAGAGGGAATTATTGCTGTAATTACTTCTAACATCATGGCCTTATAACTCATTTTAGGCTCTTTCATTTCTTTTTCTCCACAGAGGGAAAAACTGAAACAGAGAGTTAACATGGTGTTTACATTTCTGATAGAAGTATCTCTCAACAGTTCTGTTACTTTCCAGAAAACAAAACAACTGCCCCCCCCATCCTTTATCCCAATGCACACCCATTCATCATTTAGTCTTTTTGTTTTAAAGTGAATTCTAATCTACCTCCAGTGAAAGGCTCCCAGGGGCCTTAGCTCCAGTGAACATGAAACAACTTTAACTGATGGGCTTAAGGGATGGAGGAAGATACACAAGAAGTCAACAAGAACACTCTTTGATAAAACTAGTTCTAATCAGAATTCTTAAGGCTTGGAAAGGGAATCATATTTGTCTTACTGACAGGGGACTCTCTTATTTCCTGTTTCAACTAAGTGAATTACGAATGGTTATTTTCATGGTTATTTCTCCACATTAGGCATTAAATCTCAACTGACTCCAAACTATGTTTCCAAGAGGGTTGAATAAGCACTCCAAGCTTCAGAAGAATTAGAATTCTTATGGCTTCCCTGAAGTTCATTTTCCAGCTTGCTTTTGTTTCTATGACATCTTCCCTTGATGAGATATAATTATATACCTATATGGTGGTGGTGGTTTAGTCACTAAGTTGTATCCGACTCTTGCAACCCCTTGAACTATAGCCTGCCAGGTTCCTCTGTCCGTGGGACTCTCCAGGCAAGAATCCCAGAGTGGGTTGCCACTTCCTTCTCCAGGGGGATCTTCTCCACCCAGGGACTGAACCTGGGTCTCCTGCATTGTAGTCGGATTCTTTACCAACTGAGCCACCAGTGGGAGCCTGGATGACTCCAATAACACAGCAGACTTGGAAACACCAGACACCCATCCATTATTTCATTATGAAGTTTATGATGCCTCATTCAATAAAAAAAATTCTGCCAGTTCTGGTTCCTCAGGAGAACCAGGGTAGGTTTTATCAAGAGGAGCGGAAAATCTCGAGGTTCACCAGTGCACTCACCATCTTAACACTTACTATCTAAAAGCACTTTTTCTCACTGCTGCTCTGCACAGTATTGGTGGTTTTTGGAAAGATCCTATTGAGTCATACTTGTGGGATTTATATAGCACAAGCTTCAAAATGGTTTGATAAAGCAGAATAGAAAACAAAGCAGCTTCTCTCTCGTCTACCCAGGTTAAACACACACACACAAGTTTTAGGAAAAATCCCAGCTCCAGCCAAAATCCTTCAAGCCCTTCTGAAATCTGAGTTTTATTCCTTCACAATTACCCAAGAGTTTATGCAGCCATGGCTTGAAGAAATGAAATTTGAGGCAGTCATCCTCATTTATGCTGTTGTTTTCAGTGACACAGTTGATACTATACACCCCAGTGGCTGCCCCCACTAAACATAACACATAGTGGTTGTTTTTATAAAGAGGCAGGAGATTTATGTGGTTATAGGAGGTAATAAAGTGTAACAAAATCATAATACTAAATGTTAGCTCATTATCTGAAGCCTTGGTCCATCTCAAGGAGGAAAACATCAGCAGGGGAGCAGGAACAATGAAGATGAAGACGATGCAAATCATTAAAGAAAACCATTTGCCGCCTCAACTGCCTAATAAAGCTGATCCAGCCTGCTGTAGCCCCACATTCACAATAAACCTAATAAATTTTCTGCTGAATGAATGCAATGGGCATTCAAACCGAATTGCCTTTGGTGTGAGGTCCATTACCAGCAGAAAGATGTGGGATCTATGGGGCTTCTGCTGTTGATATTTTGTGATTTTGAGCAGAGGGTTTATGTTTTAACTCAGACCCAGCAGGTGCCATTTTCTGGGGTGAATACCTCCATATCCTGCCATTCCTCAACATCTAAATGTCTTTGTGAACACAGTGTCCTGAACTCTCCAGCGGCTATGGAAATCTTGAAGCTAGATTTGACCTCAGAGGCAGCAGGCAGTGGGGAGGAGGTGTGCCATCTGCTGGTGCTGAGAGCCCTGCCACAGACATGCAGGCAGTCTGTGGGCTCATATTTCCTCCTGGAGACTCTGGGGCCAGCCGGACTATTTGAAACTAATATACCCTCTTATCTGCACCATTCAGCCTGAATGGTAGCCTTCTGGGTATCACTCCTGCTTCCCTACCCAAATCCTTTTCCTCCTTAAGGAACCTTGTCCTCACAGGCCATCATTTCAGGGTAAGCATGAGAGGTACCCCATGCCCCTCTGGACCCGCCCCATCTTTCAGCATGGCATATTAGCCAAATGGATTCCAAATTGTTTTCACTGGTTTTGCCCCACAATTCTCCATCTAGGTGCTCGGCTATACCCATTCTGCAGATACTGGGCACATAAGCAACAGAGGCCTAGCAACTTCTGGTCCATTTTGTTAGGCAAACACCAAATGGAGCACTGAGGTGTTTGTGTGTGTGTGTGTGTGTGTGTGTGTGTTTATAAAGCAAAGGCCCTTGTGCACAGTCCCCTCCTCCTCTGGGAAGACCTTCCTCCTCTCTGTTCCTCTCAATTCTTGCATCTCCAAACACTTCTTATATTCATGCTTACCCCATCCCCCAGGAATTCTCCCAGTATTACTCAGCAGGAAGAACATGGGAATATTTCTCAGTTCTCTGCTGAATTTCTGTTGCATAGTTAGGACATACCGGTAGACTAATTTTCTTTTTATATATAGATGTCTTGAGTTCAGTGTGCTATAAACTCTCTGAGAAATGGCACCTTGTCTAATTTGTCATTCTCTCTCCCTATAAACTACTAAACACAAACCTTCAAAGAGAGAACAGAGCAGTACTTGTCTATTGATTAAGATGGCTTCCCATCTAAGATAGAGAAAAATAAATAAATAAATAAAACCAAAGAAACATGGTAGCAGTCCCCAGCCTGACTTTGGGAAGGGCAGATGTGACCCTCAATTCTAGTTTTGCCCAGGTTTATATTTTACAGGTGAGTTTCTGGCTAGAAGCCAAAGGGCTCATTTCTCCAGGGAACAATAGAAGATGGCTTATAAAAATGAGCAGCAGAAGGCTTTTTGAATGAGGGAGAAAAAAGCAAAGGAAGGAAGGAAAGAAGAAAGGGTGGGCTGCATCACAGCATGTGGACCCTCAGAGCTAGAAATTTAACTTAATGCTTCCAATATTTTTTCGTAAACCAGAAATTCACTGTTCAATAGAAACATATGGTGTGAACTGCTCTTTCTTTTTCATTTTTTTTGTCGTTTGCATGGTGAGGACGGGAGAAGAGGGGGATCTGGTGGTGAGGGTTGTGGAGGTGGAGAGGTAGGAGAAGAAGAAAGGGAATGACTGCTCCCCAGAAGATCTTCCCCTTCCCTTTCCTTCCTTTTTCACTTTGCTATTAAGAGGTGCACTTTACAGCATCCCTACTTTCTAGCAGCTATGTCCTTTGATGGAAACATGTTCTGATGTTTATAGTGATTAAGTCTGTCAGGGGTACATTCAGTGTTCAATTTAGAGACAAAGCCATAAGACCAAACCCACCACTTTTTTTTATTGAAAATGCCAGGACTAGGGAAGAGAGGCAATTTACTCACTTTAAATAGAGCAGTGTGCTCTGTCTGTCTGTTCGGTACTGTGCCAGGGTAGAAGTGCTGTGTGTATACCTCTGCTGCTAGAATGGTCCCAGAACCCCGGGAGCTTGCTAATCAATTTTAGTTAGAGTCAACAGAGCCCTAAGACATAGTTAAGAAACTCAAGGTTTTCAATGATGATAGCTGAAAAGGAAAACAAATGCCTGCTCTTCTCTGTGTTTCCACTCTGCAAGGCAGAAGACGAATGATGTTTCCTGGTGACGGCATGCAGGGCACCTGTGACTTCTCTCCAGTCTGGCGGCAGCTCTCAGCTGGGCCCTCCGTTCACTGAAAGGCACCTGTGTTCCTCCACAGCAGTGCTCAGTGGATCCCTCCAGATCTTTCATGATATAAATACACTGTTAGGCAGAACTGAGACAGAGGTGACCTCTATAATTCTCAGCTTGGAAATATATTGGCGTCAGAATCATTACCTCACATCGCAGACGCATGATGGTACCTTTTAGCCCGGCACTGGACAGAAGGCAGAAAGGGAACCAGCAAATACGGAGGGAGCATCTGTTGAGTTCAGCATGGTGCCAGGTCATTTACCCGTTTATTTAATCCTCAACAGATCCCTCTGAAAGGTGGGTTTTGAGGCTTCTTTGACAGAAGTGGAAACTGAGAGTCAGAGGATAAAAGAACTTCGTAACCCTGCAAGAAAGTGGTGTGGCCAGGAAAGATGCCAGAAAATCTTCTCTCAAGGGAAATCGGTTCATTAATAGACAAGAGAGAAATCTGATCAGTATATTTTTATTCTTTTCTTACTTCTATTTTCTTTCTGGCTGTATGAAGAACAAGGACTTCAAGCACTTGCTATGAGGAATAAATGAAATAGCTCATGCCATCTTTATATTTGCAGTTACCTCTTCATGACGTTTTTGCCTTAGTGAACTCTTCTTTCTGGCCTCAGCTTAAAAGTCATTGTCTCCGCGAAGCCTGCCCAGGTTACCCACCTAAAGTATCCTCAACCTCCTGACTTGCCATCACATTTCCTTGATCATCTTCATAGCTCCTATCACAATTTGTAACTATCTTATTGTTATCCATCTTCCCACAGAAAGAAGCCTTTATGAAAAAAACAGCTGTTTCTTTGTTGCTTATGCTCTATGCTTAGTGCTTAGCACAGTGCCTGGCATGTAACTGCTGCTCAAAAAATACTGGTTAAGTGACAGCATGAATAAATAATAAATCACTCAAAAATTTAGAGCCACTGCATACATGTACATGTAAGTTCCCTTCTAGTTCCCTCTTCTCCTCTGACCATATTTGGGTTCACTTCCTTTTGACCTCATTTTTCATTATGGTGATCAGTGATACTGACTTATGTTACATTGAAATGCATTTGAAGCAGAAGAGGAAACCTAGGAGAAGGAAATGGCAACCCACTCCAGTGTTCTTGCCTGGAGAATCCCAAGGACGGGGGAGCCTGGTCGGCTGCTGTCTATGGGGTCGCACAGAGTCGGACACGACTGAAGCGACTTAGCAGCAGCAGCAGCAGCTTACCTCTTGCTCTGTGGCAAAATGATTTAGGCTGTTTTCCTCCTTTTTAATTTGAGCCTGAATGGAGAAAATGTAAGGAGGTAGAAACTGAAGATCTGGTGACTCCTGTGTCTATACAGGGATTGAGAGACTTAATAATGGGAGGGAAGAAATGCTCCTCTTATGTATAGAAACTTGCCCTGACCATGCCCCATCTTCCTCAGAAAGCTTCTGAAGTGCTTCTCATGGCACCAATCTGCCTTTAGCCTGCAGGTCGCAGCAAGTCCAGAGCCTTCCTTGGCTCCTGCACTTCTAAACGTAGGTTCTTCCCTCAAGACTTGGGATCTCTCCAGAGCTCAGTCGGTGAAGGATGGGTTGCCTGTTCTTAGGAGGCCGCCTGGGTGCTTTTAGCTGGGCTCTACAACCTTTGAAATTGCTGACCTTTCAGCTGTCAATACAAAGTCAAGTGAAGGTGAAAATGGATCATCTATCTGATCGCCTTGTTAAAGAGTCTGCCAAATTTTAAGCAAGGCTTTCTCCATGAAAGTCATCTTTTCTTTTAGGTGGGTAATCTTTCAATAATTACAGCACAAAACATTGTTCAATGTTCCTGGCCCCTGTGAAGCTTTCCCTGGCTTCTCCCAGGCACAGAGAAGAGTTCTCTGATTTCCCATACTAACACCTCTGTGCCTCTTACAGAAGTGACTTAGCCTGTGTAACAGTCACATTCTCACGTGTCTTGGATTGGTTTATGGTTTCATGGAGGTAATGTGTTTCACACATTTTTGCATTCTTCAATCAAGAGCCTAGTATGTTGTCAGATGCTAGGACTATAGCAAGTGTGCAATGTTTAACTATAGGATATATATCTGAATAATAGAATTTTGGAGCTAAAAGGGATGCCAACTAGTGGTTTGTGATATTACAAAGCCCAAAGAAAGATAAAGTTATTGCCCCAGGTAGCCTCAAAGTAGCAGATATGATATATACAAATAAATATTATTTATTACTTGGAATTAAATCAGCATGATAAAGACTTCCCAAAGTTTTGAAATCTAAAGCAATTTGAAATACTTTCTTTCTAATTTTAATGTTGAGACATTAAAAAAATTTTAATAGGTTTCAAAAGACCATATGTTTTATACTTCTGAGAAACTGTCAAATGATGATTGTCCTAAAAGTAAGTGTTAGTTTTTTATTATCCTTGAAAATACTTACTTGATGAATGTTCATGTGGGTTAATTATTTACTACTTTATATTTACGTAGGTTGACAAACTATTGACCAGCTACTAGATGTACAGACTATATTAGATAAAATTTGTCATGAGATCTTTTCTACTTCTAAAATGATATGCATATATGAACTTTTCTACTTTTTTATGTTAGTTATTTTCAGTTGGAGGATAATCACTTTATAATTTGTGTTGGCTTCTTTTTCATACATCAACACGAATCAGCCATAGGTATACATATGTGATTCAATCTTTAATGAGCTTTTATTGGGTGCTTAAAGCATCCCAAGCATTATGTGCCAGACACTGTACCAGGGAGAAATAAATAATACATCCTTAAAAATAAGATAGATAATCCTGGTCCTCAAATTACTCATAGCCAAACAGATGGGTCAGGCATAAAAACAAACAAACAAAATTTAATAAATGCAATTGTACAATGGAGGCAGGTACCTAATACTGTGAGAACACAGAGAAGGGAATAATAATCTGCCTAGGAAGAGTTAGAGAATGTTGTCCTCTAAATAACCTTTTAAATAAATTGGAGTTGGAAGTTGAGGATCAAGAACTTATCAAAAATTCACTCAGAGTAAATGAAAATATTTGTTCTGCTGAGAAAAAAAAAAGGTGAGAGGAAAGCCTGCAAAAATCAAGGTAGTATCTCAAGGTGATGAGGCAATTCATTATATACTTAATCTCCAGGTAGTGTGTGATCTTGAATTATAGACACTTATTTAAAAGTACATGATGGATTTAATAGTATTAAATGTTTAATTCAAGTAAACACTTGCTACATGCTTTTCTTTTTTTTTTTTAATTAATTTTTATTTTTTTAGTTTCTTGATAGGCAACCATATTGCTTATATTTAGGCTTTTCCTATTTAACTAATTAAAGAATTAGCCTTTTCTTAAATAGACAGTGTTAAATGCAAATTAATACAGCCTCTATGGAAAACAGTGTGGAGATTCCTTAAAAAATTGCAATAGAACTGCCTTATGATCCAGCGATCCCACTGCTGGGCATACACACCAAGGAAACCAGAATTGAAAGAGACACGTGTACCCCAATGTTCATTGCGGCACTGTTTGTAATAGCCAGGACATGGAAGCAACCTAGATGTCCATCAGCAGATGAATGGATAAGAAAGCTGTGGTACATATACACAATGGAGTATTACTCAGCTATTAAAAAGAATACATTTGAATCAGTTCTAATGAGGTGGATGACGCTGGAGCCGATTATACAGAGTGAAGTAAGCCAGAAAGAAAAACACCAATACAGTATACTTACACATATATATGGAATTTAGAAAAAATAGACAGTGTTATGTGTTGAATTCATATGCTGAAATTCTAAGCATCATCAGTTCAGTTCAGTTCAGTCACTCAGTCGTGTCCAACTCTTTGCAACCCCATGAACCACAGTGTGCCAGGCCTCCCTGTCCATCACCAACTCCCGGAGTTTACTCAAATTCATGTCCATTGAGTCCATGATGCCATCTAACCATCTCATCCTCTGTCGTCCCCTTCTCCTCCTGCCTTCAGTCTTTCCCAACATCAGGGTCTTTTCAACATCAGCTTCTTACAATGTAACTTTATTTGGAAATAGGGTTGTTGCAGATATAATTTGTTGAGGTCATACTGGAACAGGGTGGACTCCTAGTCCAATATGACTGGGGTCCTTCAATAAAATGGGAAGAACTTGGACATGGACAGGCATACAGGGAGAATGTCATATGAAGATGAAGGCAGAGATTGGGGTGATGTTTCTCTAAGCAAAGGAATGCCGAAGATTGTTAGCAAACCACCAGATACTAGGTGCCATGGACTGAATGTTTTTTTTCTCTCTTCTCACTTACAAAATTCATTGGTTGAAATCCTAACACCCAAAGTATCAGGAGGTGAGGCCTCTGGGATCTCAAAGAGATCCCTTGACCTTTTTACTATGAAAGAAGACAGTCATCATCTATGAATCAGTAAGTTCACTCTCACCAGACACCGAATCTTCCAGTGTTCTGATCTTGGACTTTCCCACATCCAGAAGTACATGAGACAAATTTCTGCTGTTCTTAAGCTACCCAGTCTATGGCATTTCATTTAGCAGTCCAGAAAACTAAAACACTAAGGAAGAGACATGGAATAAACTCTTCCTCACAACCCTCCGAAGGAACCAGTGTTGCTGACACCTTGATCTTGGACTTCCAGCCTCCAGAACTATGAATCATAAACTGCTCTTGTTTAAGCCACTCAGTTTGTGTAATTTGTAATGGCAGCAGTAACAAACTAATACAGACTATAAATTCTTTTTAGGGACTTGATGAAGGGCCACAGAAATTTAAAACTGAATTCCTACTATACTGGAATATTAACTCAATTGAGAAAAAAAATTAAAGGAGTTAAGAAAATACTATTCTTTTCCAGTTTTACTATTTAATAATTCCCTAATCACTGCAGATGGTGACTGCAGCCATGAAATTAAAAGACACGTACTCCTTGGAAGAAAAGTTATGACCAACCTAGCTAGCATATTCAAAAGCAGAGACATTACTTTGCCGACTAAGGTCCATCTAGTCAAGGCTATGGTTTTTCCAGTGGTCATGTATGGATGTGAGAGTTGGACTGTAAAGAAGGCTGAGTGCCAAAAAATTGCTGCTTTTGAACTGTGGTGTTGGAGAAGACTCTTGAGAGTCCCTTGGATTGCAAGGAGATCCAACCAGTCCATTCTGAAGGAGATCAGTCCTGGGATTTCTTTGGAAGGAATGATGCTAAAGCTGAAACTCCAGTTCTATGGCCACCTCATGCAAAGAGTTGACTCATTGGAAAAGACTCTGATGCTGGGAGGGATTGGGAGCAGGAGAAGGGGACGACAGAGGATGAGATGGCTGGATGGCATCACGGACTCGATGGACGTGAGTCTGAGTGAACTCTGGGAGTTGGTGATGGACAGGGAGGCCTGGCGTGCTGCAATTCATAGGGTTGCAAAGAGTCTGACACGACTGAGCTACTGAACTGAACTGAACTCCCTAAAAGCATTCAAATATATAACATACACTTTAAAAAATTTTTACTTTTAGCTCAGTCTAGCATTTGGCTAAAAATTAAATACAGTTTTTCTATCTCTTCCTGCTAGTTCTTGGAAGGCTACACTTGTGATTGTGTATTATTCTTTGGAAACTTAAATCTGTGAGGACTTTGAGCTCTCAAAATAATCAGCTTTACGAAGTAAATCTTCCTTTAACTTTTCTCCTGAAGGTGCAATATTGACCTTTATTTCAAACAAACTCTGAGGATTTGGAACAATAGAATGAGCACTGAACTGTCTGTCTGGAAACCAAGAATCTAGCCTTAGTTTTGACCCTAACAAACTGTGTGCCTTGGACCAGTGCTTAATTTTCAAATAGCTATCAGATAAAAAAAAAGACTTGGAAAAAAAGAAAAAAAAGACTTGGATCAGAGCAGCTCTTGATACTGGTCATGATCCACAGTTTTCAAAAATTTCTATTGGAAATGGATATGCTTCAAAACAAGAAAAAACTAACAGAAAGCTCATAAGAAAATCACTGCTAATTGATATCATCAGCAAGGAATAGAAATGAGAGAGAGAAAAAATATCCCTCTGTTTTCTCCATTTACAAAAACGAATCCCTGCTTATCATGCCTCCCTCCTCAGTTAAAAAGGTAACCTTAAAATAGGAGTTAACAAAAGCAAATGATTCAAAGCTAGTGTTTTGTTTTGCCAGTGTCTTTAAAGTTATAGCAGTATCAAATGATTTTATAGCCCACGGGGGCCAGAAAAACCACTTGGAAGCAGAGTGTACCTAAGTGAGCAAGTTGTACTACATAAAGTGGCAAATGATCTTAGACAATTACAGAAACCTTTATATCTCAATCAGTACCCTGGAGACAGTCGATAATGTTGGCATACACTGCTAAAACTGTCAGCGATAAGATGTGAGGAAAACCCAAACCAGAACTTTTAACAAATTATGAGGTTCTGAAAAAGAGCAGAAACCTCTGTGGTAATGGCTTACATTAACAATACGGCTGCCTCTTCAAGATCCCCAAGTCATAAAACACCAACCATGAGGAAATGAAAGAAAAACATGTGCACACTACAAGGAAACCAAGATCAGGAGAAAAGGACTTCACGTGGGAGTATGGTGGCTGCCAAACTAAATGCTGGAGACTGGAAACCTGATGTGAAGACAGACTTAACCATCCACACTCATAGGTAAGGACTGCAAGTGGGCCTCATCATCTCATCCACATAGCACGGTACCTAAAGTGGTTCAGATTGGAATGACTGGGTTTGAACCACTAGCTGTGGTGACATGAGCAAGTAGCTCAGTTTCTTTATATGTCAAATACAGAAAATAATAGCAGTGCCCATCATATAGGCTGTTGAGAAGCTTGGATGCATTGTTAATAATAGGTAAAGGTCCTCAGATAGTGTCTATAATTGAATATATTACCAATAGGAGTAATCTATTACTACTTCTGCTTCTATTGCTACCTTTAGACAATGAGTACTTGTCAAATAAAACAAGACCATTTTTCCAAGTATTTAGATAAAATCAGAAAGTATTATAGAATAATGGCAAATAAATTCATGAGTTGTTATTTAGGCTCAAATCCCTATGCTTCCACTTTGCTTATTTATTAATTTTGATATATACAAGAAATATTTATTGAGCATGTGCTAGGGCAGTGAGTTACATACTTGGGTTCCAACAATGAATAAGATACATAGTCTCTGAATCCAAAGGGCTCACAGCCTAGGTGGAAAGTAGATGGAATTCTGAGGAGTTAGTTTGAGCCAAGTGGAGGATACAGTAAGAATACAAAGAGTGAGGAGGGAGGAACTCTTGCTCCAAATTGGGTGCGTGGGGTGATGGTCAGGTGCCATTCCCTAGAGGTGATATCAGAACTAAAATGTGAGAGAATGTTGTTTTAGTTAGAATAAAGCTGGCCAGGCAAATCAGGTACTACCTAGAACACCTTGGTGTCCCTAGTGTCACTGACAAATAGCCTAATGTGTGTTTTTAAAGTTAATGCCTACTTTTGCTTTTCTTTGGTTGGTGATTGCTTATGGAATCGTTATGTGTCATGAGTTTATATTTGCTCTTTCAAAGGAAATATTATTTTTAATGATTATATCATGTGTTTATAAATAGTAGTTTGCATCAATCACAGTTATATAAGGTCTATTTGGATGCATGAAGTCCTATAGGGCCTTCACAGTTGACACAGCTGACCAATAAANTTCATAGGGTTGCAAAGAGTCTGACACGACTGAGCTACTGAACTGAACTGAACTCCCTAAAAGCATTCAAATATATAACATACACTTTAAAAAATTTTTACTTTTAGCTCAGTCTAGCATTTGGCTAAAAATTAAATACAGTTTTTCTATCTCTTCCTGCTAGTTCTTGGAAGGCTACACTTGTGATTGTGTATTATTCTTTGGAAACTTAAATCTGTGAGGACTTTGAGCTCTCAAAATAATCAGCTTTACGAAGTAAATCTTCCTTTAACTTTTCTCCTGAAGGTGCAATATTGACCTTTATTTCAAACAAACTCTGAGGATTTGGAACAATAGAATGAGCACTGAACTGTCTGTCTGGAAACCAAGAATCTAGCCTTAGTTTTGACCCTAACAAACTGTGTGGCCTTGGACCAGTGCTTAATTTTCAAATAGCTATCAGATAAAAAAAAAGACTTGGAAAAAAAGAAAAAAAAGACTTGGATCAGAGCAGCTCTTGATACTGGTCATGATCCACAGTTTTCAAAAATTTCTATTGGAAATGGATATGCTTCAAAACAAGAAAAAACTAACAGAAAGCTCATAAGAAAATCACTGCTAATTGATATCATCAGCAAGGAATAGAAATGAGAGAGAGAAAAAATATCCCTCTGTTTTCTCCATTTACAAAAACGAATCCCTGCTTATCATGCCTCCCTCCTCAGTTAAAAAGGTAACCTTAAAATAGGAGTTAACAAAAGCAAATGATTCAAAGCTAGTGTTTTGTTTTGCCAGTGTCTTTAAAGTTATAGCAGTATCAAATGATTTTATAGCCCACGGGGGCCAGAAAAACCACTTGGAAGCAGAGTGTACCTAAGTGAGCAAGTTGTACTACATAAAGTGGCAAATGATCTTAGACAATTACAGAAACCTTTATATCTCAATCAGTACCCTGGAGACAGTCGATAATGTTGGCATACACTGCTAAAACTGTCAGCGATAAGATGTGAGGAAAACCCAAACCAGAACTTTTAACAAATTATGAGGTTCTGAAAAAGAGCAGAACCTCTGTGGTAATGGCTTACATTAACAATACGGCTGCCTCTTCAAGATCCCCAAGTCATAAAACACCAACCATGAGGAAATGAAAGAAAAACATGTGCACACTACAAGGAAACCAAGATCAGGAGAAAAGGACTTCACGTGGGAGTATGGTGGCTGCCAAACTAAATGCTGGAGACTGGAAACCTGATGTGAAGACAGACTTAACCATCCACACTCATAGGTAAGGGCTGCAAGTGGGCCTCATCATCTCATCCACATAGCACGGTACCTAAAGTGGTTCAGATTGGAATGACTGGGTTTGAACCACTAGCTGTGGTGACATGAGCAAGTAGCTCAGTTTCTTTATATGTCAAATACAGAAAATAATAGCAGTGCCCATCATATAGGCTGTTGAGAAGCTTGGATGCATTGTTAATAATAGGTAAAGGTCCTCAGATAGTGTCTATAATTGAATATATTACCAATAGGAGTAATCTATTACTACTTCTGCTTCTATTGCTACCTTTAGACAATGAGTACTTGTCAAATAAAACAAGACCATTTTTCCAAGTATTTAGATAAAATCAGAAAGTATTATAGAATAATGGCAAATAAATTCATGAGTTGTTATTTAGGCTCAAATCCCTATGCTTCCACTTTGCTTATTTATTAATTTTGATATATACAAGAAGTATTTATTGAGCATGTGCTAGGGCAGTGAGTTACATACTTGGGTTCCAACAATGAATAAGATACATAGTCTCTGAATCCAAAGGGCTCACAGCCTAGGTGGAAAGTAGATGGAATTCTGAGGAGTTAGTTTGAGCCAAGTGGAGGATACAGTAAGAATACAAAGAGTGAGGAGGGAGGAACTCTTGCTCCAAATTGGGTGCGTGGGGTGATGGTCAGGTGCCATTCCCTAGAGGTGATATCAGAACTAAAATGTGAGAGAATGTTGTTTTAGTTAGAATAAAGCTGGCCAGGCAAATCAGGTACTACCTAGAACACCTTGGTGTCCCTAGTGTCACTGACAAATAGCCTATGTGTGTTTTTAAAGTTAATGCCTACTTTTGCTTTTCTTTGGTTGGTGATTGCTTATGGAATCGTTATGTGTCATGAGTTTATATTTGCTCTTTCAAAGGAAATATTATTTTTAATGATTATATCATGTGTTTATAAATAGTAGTTTGCATCAATCACAGTTATATAAGGTCTATTTGGATGCATGAAGTCCTATAGGGCCTTCACAGTTGACACAGCTGACCAATAAATAAAAAAATTTTCTAGACTTAAGACTCCAGAAAAACATCTACTTCTGCTTCATTGACTACGTCAAAGTCTTTGACGGTATGGATTACAACAAACTGTGGAAAATTCTTAAAGAGATGGGAATACCAGACCACCTTATCTGCCTCCTGTGAAACCTGTATGCAGGTCAAGAAAGCAACAGTTAGAACCAGACATGGAAAAACGAACTGGTTCCAAATTGGAAAAGGAGTACGTCAAGGCTGTATATTGTCACCCTGCTTATTTAACTTATATGCAGAGTACATCACGTGAAATGCCGGGCTGGATGAAGCACAAGGTAAAATCAAGATTGCTGGGAAAAATATCAATAACCTCAGATATGCAGATGATACCACCCTTATGGAGAAAAGCAAAGAGGAGCTGAAGAGCCTCTTGATGAAGGTGAAAGGCGAGAGTGAAAAAGTTGGCTTAAAACTCAACATTCAGAAAACTAAGATCATGGTATCTGGTCTCATCACTTCATTGCAAATAGACAGGGAAACAATGGAAACAGTGACAGACTTTATTTTCTTGGGCTCTAAAATCACTAAAGATGGTGACTGCAGCCGTGAAATTAAAAGACACCTGCTCCTTAGAAGACTAGCTAAGACAAACCTGCTGCTGCTGAGTCGCTTCAGTCGTGTCTGCCTCTGTGCAACCCCATAGGCGGCAGCCCACAGGCTCCCCCTCCCTGGGATCCTCCAGGCGAGAACACTGGAGTGAGCTCCCATTTCCATCTCCAATGCATGAAAGTGAAAAGTGAAAGTGATGTCCCTCGTCATGTCCAACCTTCAGCAACCCCATGGACTGTAGCCTTCCAGGCTCCTCCGTCCATGGGATTTTCCAGGCAAGAATACTGGAGTGGGTGCCATCACCTTCTCGGATGACAAACCTAGAGAGCATATTAAAAAGCAGACATTACTTTGCCAACAAAGGTCCATCTAGTCAAAGCTATGGTTTTTCCAATAGTCATGTATGGATGTGAGAGTTGGACCATAAAGAAGGCTGAGCGCCAAAGAATTGATGCTTTTGAATTGTGGTGTTGGAGAAGACTCTTGAGAGTCCCTTGGACTGCAAGGAGATCAAACCAGTCCATCCTAAAGAAAATCAATCCTGCATATTTATTGGAAGGATTGATGCTGAAGCTGATGCTTCAATACTTTGGCCACCTGATGTGAAGAATTGACTCATTAGAAAAAACCCTTATGGTGGGGAAGATTGAAGGCAAGAGAAGAAGGGGACGACAGAGGACGAGATGATTGGATAGCATCACTGACTCAATGGACATAAATTTGAGCAAGCTCTGGGAAATGGTGAAGGACAGAGATGCCTGGCGTGCTGCAGTCCATGGGGTGGCAAAGAGTTGGACATGACTAAGCTACTGAACAACAAACAGTCCTTGGGCAGAGCTACTCTGGGCACCAGTGTGTAGTTGGGTTTTTATTATGCCACAGTCAGAAAGGAGATAAATGTGATGACTCTTAAATCCATTGTGAAAGGGAGGGACAAAAGAGGAGGAAAAGGAAACAATAGGTGATGTATTGTGAGAAGTCTAAGGTCGTCCTGCTCAATATGCCACTGGAGGAACAATCTAAACCAGAGAAAAGCAACAGTTCCCTTCTGAATATGAGGAGAGGGTTATCTCAGAAAAAGTCCTCAACACCAATTAGCAGAAATCAAAATTTTGTTATAAAATTGGCCAAGGTTTATTTCTAACATGTATGTACAATAGATATTTTAGAAACTCCTTAAGAAATTGTCAGTGAAAGTATACAAATAATGAACAGGTTTCCTATTGACAATTCAGCTTTCATGTTTTACAACCCACTTTTAAAAAATGTACAACACTGGTGATCCAGCAGTTAAGACGCAGTGCTTCCAGTGCAGAGGGCACGGGTTCCATCCCTGGCTGGGGGAACTGAGATCCCTCATGCCCATACAGCTTGGCAAAAAAAAAACAAAAACAAAAAGTGCAACAGATTAAAGATCTTCAAAGAACAGAATTCTGCCCCACCCTAATTCTAATGAAAAATAGCAAAAGAACATTTTTCTTCCTTCTTATTGAGTTGTGTCCTCAAAACACATTTCCATAATTCAAAGAGTCCCCCAGACATTTGATAATTTAAACACTTGGTTTAAAAATATGCAAACAAACTAGGTTTCATTTCTTAGAAATCAAGACCACTTGGGAAAAAATAGAGAGAGATGCAAAGAATGTCTGAGCATAGTAGATATTTCATCCCCCTTAAAACCACACTTTACTTGCTCAGTGAAACAAAAAATGTCCTTTTATTTTTAAAACCTCTTTCAAGCTGAAATTGGCTATGTCCAAGCCATAGCTTAGAGCAAAATTTGACAGCTGAGTAACAAACCTCCTAAAACTTGGGTTTATAATGGAAATGCTGTTCGAGGGTTAGTTACAATGGGCTCTGGTAGGATATAATTTTTTTCATCAGCTTAGAGTTTGGAGACAACACCAACTTGATGTGACCATATTTATCCTAAACCTCAGGCTCCATTATTTCATTTTGCTGGGTTGCGCGTCCAAGGCCCGTGAGCAGGGCATGTCCCTCCTTTCTTAACTTTATAGCATCAGTTTGCCCAAAAGTTTCAGAAAAAGAAACGTTCCTTTAAGAGCAGTTGGCATCAAATAACAGGTTTAAATTAGGACAGCCTGAGGGCAAGAAAGAAGTCCTGCATGCTCTTAAGGAAGAAATCACTCATATACTCTTAAGAAAAAAATTTTTAAAGGTTAAATCTTAACTGTCTTTAGATTTCTTTTAGGACTTTGACAGGGTAGAGTTTACTCTTCCTAGGAGGTTGTTTTCTGAAAGAACACCCAGCACTTCATCAATGATTGCAGAATTTAGCCTGAGACCTAAAAGACTGAGTGAGGTATTTACCAACATTTTGTCCTAACCCAGTGCTCCTCAAATACTAGAATCACCGGGGGAGTTAAAAAAAAAAACAACAAAAAACAAACATCTGCCTGAGTCCCAACACTGGAGGTTTAGATTCAATAAGCATAGGGTGCAGCCTAAGAGTCAGGAGACTTAAAAGTTCCTTAAGTAGGTTTCGGTGAGCAACCAAGACTGCTCTGTGTCGTTCTCCTAAAAGTAAAGACCACAAACCAGCTGTGTCCGCATCATGTGGAAGTGTATTACAAAGGCAGACTCTCAAACCCCTCCCAGACCTGCTGATTCAGCGTCAATTTTAACAAGATCTTCAGGGGTTTGCTTGCACATTAAAGTTTAGGAAACACTGCCCTATACTACTGCCACCCCAAGTAACCTCCTCACAGCCTGAGAGTCAGTCTTACAAGAATTCCAAAGTACTCACTGAAAGCACGACCTGCTTTACCTTCTACAAAATAAAAATAAATAAGGGATTTTCTTCCATCTGATTAGGAGTTGGAAGAGAATGACAGGATGGGACTGAGGCAGGAATCTCGAAAGATTTCTGAGCTCTGGGTAGAGAGCAGACACAGAGTCAGAAAGTGGGATGGTGGGAGGGAGGGGAGAAAGTGGAGGGGAGGCTGAAATGAGTTATGAGTCATCAATGTTTATACTGTACTGGTCGTTTCATATTTCGACAGCCATCTCTGTTTTTCTCTTTTGGCCCACCTCCAGAGCATTTCTTGTCATTACCTGAAATATACCAGGCTCTTTTCATCACAGGGTCTTTGCAGTAGGTTTTAACTGTGCCTGGCATGGCCAACTACTCTTTAGCATACAGATCTCAGTTTGTCACTTCCATAGCAAAACCTTCCTTGACGGCCTAAGTGCCCACCCAGCATTTTATAACAGCATCCTCATCTTCATTCTCTTCCTTGCACTTCTCATACTAATGACTTTCTTATTTGTTGGCGCATTCTCTCTCTTCTCTCTTTAAATTTTATACTTTGTGCGAACAGGGACCTTGTCTTATCGAGTGCTGTATCTGTGTTCACTCACTCATTCGGCCAGTATTCACTGTTTATTGGCCATCTCTAATATGCAAGCACAGCTCTAGATGCTGGAGATGGAGTACTTTTAACAGTGCCTGTCCTATAGTAACTGTTCAATAAATGTTTATTGTCAAATTAACTGATACCCTTCTATTAATACAAACATTTTTAAAAGGCCATTATAGACTATTTCAAGTGCTCTGAGTTGGAGAATTGCAAATGCATTATCTAGCTACAGAGAGTTCATATTCTACTGATAGTATAAAAAACAGACATACACATATCACACAATAATACAACCCAAAAAGCACCAATGTAAACTTCAGAAAGAAAACCACAGGCATGAGGGGGTGGGTCAAGAATTCAATTTATGAAAGTGTTGAGAGGAAGCAGTCTTTGAGGACAATTTCAAGAGGAGGAAACATTTCTAGTGTATTTTGAAAGGTAAATCAGGTGGCAGCCCGTAGAGAAATAACAGAACATTCTACTCAGGACCAGGCTATGCAAGAAATGCTAAAGAAAATGAAATGGGTAAAGAGGCTAATGGGACTGAAGAAAAGGTTACATTCAGTTAGAAAGTGCCAGAAATAATGCTGGAAAGTCATAGGGAGCCCAACAAGTATATCATCAAAGGCATTTTGATTCGACGTACAATTCTGAAAAATAATTTACTGGCATGCATCAGAAGTTTTTAAGTTATTTACTTTGCATGATTCATTATTCCTACTTTATAGGATTTATTTAAGGAAACAATCACATTATCTGGACAATAATTTATGTCTAAGAATGTCTGTAGGTAAATGGTTAAAAGCTTCCCTCATTTGTGCATGAGAATTTGATCTTTAGTTACTTGGGTAAAAAATTAGAAAGCAGAAATCTAAATTAAATACAGTTGGGAGACCAAAGAGTGGAGGGGCTTAAGATAGTAGAGCTCAACGGGAAGACTCCTCTTCCTGGCTGGCAAGGACTCAGCCAAGGAAAGCCAAGAACTCTTTGTTTACTCTAGCCTCTTCCCTCCAGCCACCCTCCTTTTTCTCTTCTAAAAAAAGTTCTTCGTTTGCTATGCACATGGTTCACCATGGTTGCAGACCCTGAACTGCAGTTCTCTGTGTGGGGTTGCAAAGAGTCAGGACTGAGCAACTCAGCACAGCACAGCTTATTCCAAATAAACTCATTTTTTCTTGGAGAAATTACTGGCAGTCTGTTTAAGGTCAACATCTGGTAACCTGATGAGGAGGCATGTCAAGTAAGTTAAAAACTAGTCAACAAAAATTATAGTAAAACTGACCCTGGATTGGTAAGTGGCATCTATACTAGGAGTGAGGGAGCGAGTGTTAGTCGCTCAGTCATGTCCAAACCTTTTCAACCCCATGGACTGTAGCCTACCAGGCTTCTCTGTCCATGGAATTCTCCAGGCAAGAATACTAGAGTGAGTGCGACCTGATGAACTGTAGCCCGCCAGGCTCCTCTCTTCATGGAATTCTCCAGGCAAGGATACTGGAGTGAGTTGCCATTCCCTTCTCCAGGGGATCTTCCTGACCCTGGGATTGAGTCCCTGCATTGCAGACATATTCTTTACCGTCTAAACCACTGGGGAAGCCCTATACTAGGAGAACTACAAATAACTGATGCTACCAATAACTTGAACTTCCCTGAGTGTGGCACTCTTATAACTGAACATATTCTTCACAAGGACCCTGGTTATCCTTATGGATTTGCTTCTTTGTGGGGAACAAGGCTTTTAAACCAGGACGCAAGTCCCACACTTACCTAATGCGCATCTCATCTTTTTGCACATGAGCTGCTATGGACCACTGCAAGGACTTCTATAGTAAAGGTATGAACATCGCTGCCCTTCTAGCAAGCCCTGTTCTTATCCTATACCCTTTGGAATAGAATGATGTCAAATGTGGCCTTATGAATCTGAAGACTGAGATGAACAAGAAGAAATCCTGATGCTGAATGTGCAACCTAGAGCTTTGTATAAACCAAAACTGGGGACAAAGTGAATGCCTAACTCTAGAAGTTCCTTCATAACATGGACTATATGCAGCTCTAAAATCTCATGTTTCTGACGAATAATGTCAATGGAAAATAAATTTTAATGGTATATTAACTGAAAAAGTATAATGTGAGAATAAATATATGGCATGCATATATAATAAAGATTCCCTGATAGCTCAGTTGGTAAAGAATCTGCCTGTAATGCAGGAGACCCCAGTTTGACTACTGGGTTGGGAAGATCTGCTGGAGAAGGGATAGGCTACCCACTCCAGTAGGGACTGTATAGTCCATGTGGTTGCAAAGAGTCAGATACAGCTGAGCAGCTTTCACTTTCACTTTTCTTTTTTCATGCATATATAAATTTGTTTTTATAAAACCCACAAGGAGGTTCAATCGAAAAGCACAGAAAAAGAGCGTAAGGCAGCATGTTAGACATCCCTTTCCCTTCTCTCTTGGGAAGGGAATTAATTTAGGGAGCAACTAATTTTCCTCCCTCTAATATTTGTAATTTTTGCCATTTTGGCCATCATAGAGCTCAGTGTCCTGGCTACAGAACTCAGCCTATGTCCCAGGCTGATCAGGTAGAATCGCTGATCAGGTAGAATCAATCAGAATCATTGTTGGGCATCTTGAACGTACAAATGTTGAGACAACTAAATTGAGACTCTTGATTCCTCTTTGGACAAAGATGAGAACATCGTTGCTGCCAGTGACCAGGTTCCTAAGGTAGGGGAGGAAGCCACAGTTACTCTTCATTCTGTGGGCCTCCCAGGTACAGACATTCATACAGCAGAAGGGTTATACGGTCACATAATCTAAGAAATACTGATTAAGGAAGAGCTTTTTTTTTTTTTTAAGTCTCCTTTAATAAACATATTTGCACTAGAACAGGGAGAGGATGTAACATGTAGTGTTTATCAAATTTACTTAAAACAATAAAACTATTTTTTCCATTTTTCTTTTTTTGAGAAAACCTGCTAGCCTGTTTGCTGATAAGATTTGTTTTTAGAATACGGAAAAAAATGCTACTCTATGAAAATAATGGATCAGTCCATTACTTTCTTCTTTGTGCTTTGCCTCATTTTCTAAATTTTCTACCACTAAAAATTATGTTTAGCATACATAGTAAACAAAATATATATTTATATATATAAATATAGTGATATTTAATATATTGCCTGCTTATATCTGTGTTTCATATCTTTGCATGAGGGTAGTCAAGTTTATCATATAATCATCACTCTAGTGTATTAGGAGAAAAGAAGTTACTTTGTTACCTGTTCAGTAAATTAATGAATCCTACTGCATTTTATGGTTCCTATGCAAGTGTGTGTGTATATAGATACAGCTTATAAAAATGGTAACATATTATACAAATTTTCATAATTTAATTTTAAACCTAATAATATGCGGTAGCATCCTTCCGTGACAGCATACAGAGCTCATTAACCAATCTTGATTGGCCTAGTTTGAATTGTAAGGATGGAATCATACAGACCTTTGCCATGTGTCCTCATTTAACCTTGAGGTGCATCAGTGTTTTTCTCAGTGGGGATAATCTGCCTATGTGGAAGGTTTGCTATGAATTTAAGTGAAATACTATAAGTAAAGCACTTAGCACAGAATGTGTTCAATGAATGGGAGCTTTATCATTATTACTATTAAGGGATTATTATTCTATTAACATTGTTATCAATGGATGACTGGGTTATTTTCAATTTTTGCTTCTGTAAATAAGACAACAATACACTCAGTACACACTTGAATAAAGATTTCTATAAACTCCAAAGAGTGAAACTGTTGGGTCAATGGCATGCTCACTTTAAGCTATTCTAATATTGCCACATTTCTTTTCAGATGAGTGTAGCACCCTGCCCACTGAAGAGGGTGTTACCTGTCGCCTGCCTTTCTGGAAAGGCAATGTGGAAGGGAAGGCTTTTACTATAAATATAGTAGGCATCTGGTCACATCACTTCTTGGCAATAGATGGGGAAAAAGTGGAAGCAGTAACAGATTCTGTTTTCTTGGACTCCAAAATCACAGTGGACAGTGACTATAGCCATGAAATTAAAAGATGTTTGCTCCTTGGAAGGAAAGCTATGATAAACCTAGAGAGGGTATTCAAAAGTAGAGACATCATTTTGCCAACAAAGCTCCATATAGTCAAAACTATGGTTTTTCCAGTAGTAATGTATGGAAGTGAGAGTTGGACGGCTGAGTGCTGAAGAACTGATGCTTTCAAGCTGTGGCAATGGTGAAGATTCTTGAAAGTCCTTCGGACAGCAAAGAGATCAAACCAGTTGATCCTAAGGGAAATCAACCTTGAATATTCATTGGAAGGACTGATGCTGAAGCTGAAGCTCCAATAACTGATGCAATGAGCCAGCTCATTGGAAAATACTCAAATGCTGGAAAAGACTGAAGGCAAAAGAAGGGGGCCAGTGGAGGAAGAGATGGTAAGATAGCATCACTGACTCAATGGATATGAATCTGAGCAAACTCCAGGAGATAGTGGAGGATAGAGGAGCCTGGCATGCTACAGTCCACGGGATCACAAAGAGTCAGACATGACTTAGTGACTGAGCAACAACATAGCACAGTGGAAGTCATTCAGCATACAAAAACACTCCTGAGGAAGAAAATTTCAGCAGCTCAGAGGCTGTCTCCCAGGAGTTGGCTATGGACTAGATGAAGGCAAGTCATTTCTTTGGAAGGTGTAGCGTTTGAACAAGACATGCCTGCTGAGTTAACCTTTTTCTGCCCATGGCGGAGATGTCATGAACAAAGACAGGGAGATGGGAATGCATAAACAACAATTAAGGATAAGAGTGAAACTAGTATGATTAACGGAGAAGGCTATGGCCCCCCACTCCAGTACTCTTGCCTGGAAAATCGCATGGATGGAGGAGCCTGGTGGCTACAGTCCATGGGGTTGCTAAGAGTCGGACACGACTAAAGTGACTTAGCAGCAGCAGCAGTATGATTAAAGAGAAGGAGAGCAGAGGGAGGTTAAGTGGAAATGTAGCTCAAGTCAAGAGTCTTCAATGTAGATAAGCATAGGTTAGGGACTATTAATTGATAGTGGTTTAAAAGCTGAGTTAGAGTAAAAAGAATCTGGATTCCAGGGTATCTGTTCACAAGCCACCAGACAGGAGATCCTGAAGCAGAGTGATGGCCAAGGAGATGTAAAGGACCTATGCAAGAAAACAGTGAGAAGCAACCACAGTAAGACTTCATGAGTCACTGAAAACAGGAGGACAAAGGTGAAGGGGAAGAAGGGTTAATGAATCTTCTAGGACTGTAACTTCCTGTGGTTACAGGTAAAAGCCTCTGTTAGCAGAAATAAAGATGTCAGGACAACTTTCACATGCATTCATATGTATATATGAATTCATATATTCATATACCTGACCGCAGTTTATCAAGGGCCCACTAAGTGCTAAAATAATAGCCATCAAAATACAGCCCATGAACCACCTACACTCCATCATTTGGGGGGCTTGCTGACAAAGCATATTATGTCCTTCAAGAGCTACTAAATTCAGGTTTCTGGGACAGGGTTGGAAATCTGCATTTTCACAAGCTCTCCAGATATTCTTATTAAAACTAAAGTTTGAGATCTTCAGTTCTCAATGGTGCCCAGAAAATCATCTATGTATCTGAATTTAAATATATCTCAAGTTGTGAAAACAGGAAGGAGAAAATACTATATAAAGAAACAGACACTTTTTTCTTTCAGGCAATTCAGGATGGGAGTTTCAAAGGTAGGTACAAGAATAAGGCTGAAACTACTACTGCATTTTTGGGGGGTGGCAAAAAGTGGTGATGGGCCTTGATGTTAGGAAAGAATGGCTGAAATTTGCAGACTTGGGCATATAAATATATGTTCAGGTATGCAATCTATTATTATGAAAAGCACAACTTTCCTTGACGAGGAGTAACAGGGTCTTCTACCTAGCACAGTCTAAAACTGCTACAAAAAAAATATGACATATATTTTAGAAATAAGTATATTTAAGTGATGTCTTTATATGTGAATCTTATTTAAATGTGGGCAGCTCCTTAGACCTGAGGATATTTATGCAAAAGATTTTTTAAAAAGAAACAGCAAAGATTCCAACTGACAGCTCAGAGCTCTGTATATGACTAATTAAATAAAAAAAATCCCAGTATATATGTTTTCTTCTCTTCTAACCTCTTTAGCTATCTTTCCCCATCCTTTCCCTTTTTCCTTTCCTAAATGAGTCCTTTCCACTTCTGGCTGACAGTAAAGAAGATAGCATGCTCCAAATTATGCAGCTTTCTTCATTTAATATAATGTTGATGGTTTCTTTCATTAAGTTTTAGCATCCTTCTGAAAATCTGGCAAACACTATGATACACACTATCTCCATTAAATGTATTAAAAGAACATTCAATCAGGAAATTAGTTAACTATTCTCTAAATAAATTATATTTGAGCTGCTACATATAAAATATGATAATTCTGAGAGGAAATCAAATTATGCATAATATTTTAATGTTCTGTTGAATAGAGTGAAAAAGGCATAAGCTTTAGAGCCAGACAGATATCAGTTTGATTTATGGCTCCAGATTCGGGGAAGTTATTTAGGCTTTCTGAATCCATTATTAGATTCTCATCCATTATCATTATCTCTGAGTGGGGCATCACTGGCATTTGAGGCAGGACAACTCTGTTGCATGAAGTGGTTCTCAGTATTACAGGACAGTTCTCACCACTACACCCCTTTTTGATCTATTAAATACTAGTAGCCTTCCCAACTCCAACTTCAGAACAACCAAATGTCACTACAAATTTGCAAATGCCCCCAAGGAGGATGCAGATGCTCCTTGCTAACAGCAAGTACATAAATGGATTATAATAATACCTCTTCAGTTGGGAGCATTTTCCTGGCACTTCTGAGAAAACAAAGAGGTAGTTAAGAGAATGCATTGAGGTCAGTCAGACCTGGGCTAAATCTCAGCCCTGTCGATAGTGACTGGGTTGCTTCATCTAAACCTGAGCTTCTCATCTGTACAATTAAAATAGGAGTAATACTTGACTCAGAGGACTATTGTGAGAATTCACTGAAATAACATGTGCTAAGCAGTAAGCACTGAGCCTGGTGCAGAGTAAACACTCAGTCAATTCAGCCATAGTTCCTGCAGTCATTACTGTTATTAAAGCCAGATGCCTGAGTCTAAGGAGACAGGAGCCGGCAAGGAAATAAGACACCTTGCTTAAGAAGTTCTGCAAAAATAGAAAAGTGGGAAATAAAAAGTATCTAGGGAGTGTAGGGAGAAGGAAATGGCAGCCCATTCCAGTACTCTTGCCTGGCAAATCCCATGGACGGAGGAGCCTGGTGGCTGCAGTCCATGGAGTCGCTAGGAGTTGGACACAACTGAGCGTCTTCACTTTCACTTTTCACTTTCATGCATTGGAGAAGGAAATGGCAACCCACTCCAGTGTTCTTGCCTGGAGGATCCCGGGGACCGGGCAGCCTGTTGGGCTGCCGTCTCTCTGGGGTCGCACAGAGTCGGACACAACTGAAGTGACTTAGCAACAGCAGCAGCAGCAGCAGCAGCAGGGAGTGTACAATTGCCAGCTTCTCTCTTACCCCTCCCCCACCATCTAAGATAGGGAAACTTGCATATTTGGAGACAGAGGGAAGGTAGAAAATGGTGACAATGAGGTTGAGATTCAAGAGAATAGAGAAAGGGTGGCTGTGTGAGGCAATGTGATGAGGAAGCCAGCAGGCTTGGGCACACAGAAAGAAAAGAGATCACTGGCGTTCCCTTGGAGCTTTTCCAAACATGAAGCTGTGTGTTTACGTAGCCACAGTCTGCCACTTTCATGGGGATTTTCACCTACTCCATACTTTATTAGCACCCACTCTCAAGCAATGGCCAGCAATCAACAGAGCTACTTTAATGTTATCGAACCAGGGGGGAAAAAGAGCCTGGTCTTGAGAGTATGCTGGTTTAATAAGAGACCAATTCACTAGGAAGTGAAGCAATCTCTTTCCTATAACTTGTTCCTGGCACTAGATCTTGACCTCAGAGCTCTGGTACCTGATAGCCTTTCAAAGACCACTTGGACATTTTCTTTAAGTACTTTTTCAATGACTTTTTTTTAACACTCAGTTGCCCTTTCTTTTCTCCTTTACACTTCATGAGTAACACTAAAAAACCGTTTCATACCTGGTTTACTCCAATCTCCTTTCAGATCCTAATCTTAGTTCCCTATGCCAAGAGGGATTCTCCAATACAATTATTTTCAAGTCATCCCACACATCTACTGCAGAGGTTCATTCTAGATTTTTCATGATGATCCAGAAATCAAAAGCAAAATGGAGTCTCTGACTTCTAGGAGGTAGGGTTTGTCTTGACCAACCGGTCATTTTTTTTTTTTTTTTTTAAATGAAAAGAAATCTGTAAAATTAGAAAAAAAAAAAAACATTGACTATAGTGGTAATAGTATAGATTTATAAAATTAGAAAAAAATAAGAAAAAACATTGACTATAGTGGTAATAGTATAGACTATCAAAAATTTTAAAAAATAAGGAAAATATCAAGTTTGGAGTCTCATAATGCTATATTAAAGCTGTGTAAGTAATAGTTGAAAAGTTAAAATACCTATGGAATTTTTTTTTCATAAAGTCACCTCTATATGACACTACAGATACTGTACAAATCTAGGGTTTTATGAGATCAGAGACTGTGCATACCCTTCTCCTCCCCTGGTGATTTACAATGCAGTTCCTGAGGAGTCCTGAAGAACTCCAAATTATTTTAGAAATTCTTCCCAAAATTATTTAAGGCTGTGTGTGTGTGTGTGTGTGTCTGTGTGTGTTAGTTGCTTAATTATGTGCAACTCTTTGTGACCCCATGGACTGCAGCCTACCAGGCTCCCTGTGTGTGGAATTCTACAGGCAAGAATAGTGCAGTGGGTAGCCATTCCCTTCTCTGGGGGATCTTCCCAACCCAGGGATCAAACCCAGGTCTCCTGCACTTCAGGCAGATTCTTTACCATCTGAGCCATCAGGGAAGCCCTTTAGCGTGGACTTTTTATAGAATACATATAAATATCCCACAGAACTAGTGTTCTGTTGAACAATGTGGTCAAGGATCAGAATTTAGATTTTGCCTTTGTTCTGGTTGTTGTTACAGTTTTTCATTTTTTAAAGCTTCCAATCAACTGTTGACTAATACAAGAGGCATATATTTGGATGTCATGGCAATGTCAAATCATCAAAGAAGTTTCTAAGCACTTACTCTCAATCTCTGATGTATCCTAGACTTCTAGCAAAATGTGTGCAGGTAGGCACCAGCCCACAGACCCAACAGAGAAACGATTTTTCAACTGTTTCTCACACAGCACTAATATAGCATTATGAGTCTCCAAACTTGATTTTTTCCTTATTTTATAACAACTTTTGAAACATGGCCTATACTGTTACCACTGTGGTAAATGTTATCAATTTTCTAGTATCCTTCATTGTGTACTATCCTTAAGCTTGGAGAAATGCATGTCACTAAGAAGAGAACAAGAGAGTACATAAAATAAGCTCCCTCTACTCCAAAATGAGTAGATTGAAAAGCAACATGCTTTTATCTTAAGGAATGCTCATCAAAGCTACTTTCTACATCAACAGCCTTGTAATATTTCAAAGCCAAGGTCTGAACACAATATAAACCACCTCCTTCAATTATTGTTTAAGAAGAATGCATCTTAAATGTGAATCACTTCCCCTATACATGTAGGCATCAGCAATAAAGAAAAGGTAGTCAACTTCTTCCCAATGTCTATTTTTTAAAAAACCTGCATATATGGGTAACTATTCACTAGTAATACTCTCTAAGAGTTCATAGTGCATGTTGAATGCACGCATGAGATTTTATAAGGCCATATGGTCCCATTAGATTAATGTTCACTTGGTTAGATCTTTTTTTTTTTTAATCTGCAAACATTAAAACTTGAGAATCAGCTGCCTCAGGTTTTTTTGTGGCCTAAGGATCACTATCAATAAAGACTTTAAAATCTATTCCAAAAGGCTCTCATATTATCTTTCAAAGACTTTAAAAAAAAAAAAGTTTACTTTCTCCCCACTAAACACATTCCTTGTGCCAGTTTCTGAGTGTCTGCTTCCAATGCCACAGTCCTCCTGGTCTCCAAGCTTCCTGGGCTTGAAAACGTGAGGTCATCTGATTTTCCCCTCTTTCTCATTCCTTATATCCAATCAGTCTTCTGTTGATTCCCTGCGGTATATGTTTTCACTTCACCTAGTGTACTTTTTAGTCTGATTGGCTCTTTTAAAAATTTTCCATCTCTTTGTTGACGTTTTCACTGAGTTAACGCATTCTTCTCTTGAGCTCAGTTAGCTTCTTTAAGACTATGATTTTGAACTCTTTATCTGGCGAATTTCTTATCTCTTCATTTAGTTCTTTTAGGTATTGTCTTATTCTTTTGTTTGGAAGGTACTCCTTTCTCTCTTCATTTTGCCTCTCTGCTTCTACATATTAGGTGTATCAGCTACATCACCTAGTTCTGAAAGAGTGGCTTTATGTAGAAGGTAACTTGAGGGACTGCATGGCACAACCCACTGTGATCACCAAAGCCAGGCACGCCAGGAGTGCCGCCTATGTGGGCTCCCTGTGTCCTTGTGTTGGGTTTGGGCTGTGACTGCTGTAGGTTTAGTGTTGGGTGGGGCTGGCCCCTAGCCCAGCTGGCTGAGAGGTCCAGCCATGACTGCTACTGGTGCACTGACTTGTGAGACTGGCCCCAGAGCAATGGGCTACAAGGCCTTTGGAGACTGCTGTAGGCACAGGGGTATACAGGCCTGGCCCCTTGAAGTGACAGCCACTTTAGAAGGGCACTGGTGCCAGCTGAGGCAACCTGTCAGGTAGGTTAGGTGAAGCCCTCAAAGTGGGAGCTGCTTTGGAGGGCCACCAGCACGGTTGGGACTACTTTGGAGGGGTGCTAGATGGGATGGCTTGGGAGCTACTTTGAAGGGGCCAGCCAGGGTAGGCAGGTTGAGTCCTCTGGGAATGCTGGGGCAGGACGCGTGGTGCTTGGTACTTTGATTGGGAGTGACAGAAATGGTACCTGCCAATGACAGGTCAGCTAGGTGGAAGTGAAGTGAAGTGAAAGTCACTCAGTCTTGCTTGACTTTTTGTGACCCCATGGACTTTACAGTCCATGCAATTCTCCAGGCCAGAACACTGGAGTGGGTAGCTGTTCCCTTCTCCAAGGGATCTTCCTGACCCAGGGACTGATCCCAGGTCTCCTGCATTGCAGGCAGACGCCTTACCAGCTGAGCCACCAGCGAAACAACAAAAAAAGGCACCCACCAGGGTTTGTCTCCAGAGAAAGTTCCACCAGATCCCTGCCCCTTCAGCGCCCACTCTAATATGAGTCAAGGAATCTCCTCCTTGTATGACCCACATGTTTTTCAAGCTGTTACTTCTGTGCTGGAACTTGGAGAAATGAGTTTGTACGTGAGAGTCTTGGTTCCCCACAACTCCTTGGCTCTCCTAGATGTAAGCCTGCTGGTTTTCAAAGCCAGACACTGTGGGAGAGGCAGGGGGTCATCTTCCTGGTGGGCTTCCCGGGTGGCACTAGTGGTAAAGAATCCACCTGCCAATGCAGGAGACACAAGGAATGTGGGTTCAATCTCTGGTTTGGGAAGATCCCCTGGAGGAGGGCATGGCAAGCCACTTCAGGATTCTTGCCTGGAGAATCCATGGACAGAGAGGAGCCTGGCAGGCTACAGTCCATAGGGTTGCAAAGAGTCGGACATGACTGAAGCGACTTAGCACACACACGTGCATCTTTCTGGTACAAGTCCAGCAGGCTGGGGAGCACCATATGGTGCTCGAACCCCTCACTCTTCAGGGAGGGCCTCTGTGGTTGTGATATCCCTCTCACTTGTAGGTTGCCACACTGGAGACATGGATTCTGAGTAGCTTCTCCTCTTACTGCCTCAAGTGGCCTTTCATTTATGTTCTTTGTTGTAGAAAATCTGTTCTGTTGGCCTTCAGAAGAACTGCTCTAGATGGAGCTATACTTTTGGTGTGTCTGTTGGAGAAGGGAAGCTTAGGCTCTTCCTACTCTGCTATCTTGATCTGGAACTCTGTTTTTCTTCAGTTCTTTTTCTCTGTGTTCTTCATATTGGATAACTGCTATCGATCATTCAAGTCCACAGACTCTTTCTCCTGCCATCTCAAAACTGCTCTTGAGTCAGGATTTTTCATTGACTCTTTGTCTTTTTATAATTTCTCTCTACTTATTGAGATTACTTGATTCATACTGTCATAATTTCCTTTAATCCTTAAAAAATGATTTCATTTAGCTGCTCTGAGGTCTTTGTCTGCAGAATCCAACATCTGGGGAAACTCAGAGACACTTGCTACTGACTGCTTCTTTCCTTAGTCACACTTTCTAGTCTTAACTTTTGGTTGTAAACTGCACATTTTAGATAATATATTCCAGCAACTTTGGATTCTGAACTATCCACTTCATGGCCCTGGTTGTTTTGTGGTTGCTTTACTGCTGTTGTTTGTTTGTTTTTGTTTAAGCTACTTGCCTGGGTGAGATCTGTCTCCTAGGGGAGCACAGTCACTGGTGTTCTCACTGTTTTCTTTTATTATTCTTACTTTATATTTTTTAATTGGAGTATAATTTCTTTACAGTGTTGTGTTGGTTTCTGGTACAATGAAGTAAATCAGCTACATTCACACATATATCCCCTTCCTGCTGAGCCTTCATCTCACTCCTCTAGGTTATTACAGAGCACTGAGCTGACCTCCCTGGACCATACAGTAGGTTCCCACTAGCTAGCTATTTTACACATGGTAGTGTATATATGTCAAGGCACCCTCCCCTCCCCAACTGTGTATGTAGAATCGAGAAAAATGGTACAGGTGAACTTATTTGGAGGGCAGGACTAGAGATGCAGATGTAGAGAATGGACTTGTTTGAGGTTTTAAACCTAGATTCCAGGAGTCACCCTCGTGACCGCAAAATTTAAAGGTCAGCCAATGACTGGATTGAAGTTAAGCTCAAACACCTTGAGTTAGTAAAGCTTCTATTTACTGATGAATAGACCTAACATTCAATAGCTCTTCAAGCATGAAATTTCTCAGATTATTATGATTTTGGTTGTTCTACAGGACTTCAATGGTTTCCTGTTACTTTTTTTCCTAATAAGTTTTGTCCAGTTTCATGATTACTTTTTTGGGAACAGGATTTGCCAAACTCTTCCCTTGGCCACAGCTGGGAGTCTTGAAATCAGGATTTTTACTTCATTCTTGTATTCCAGTGCTTAAAACAGTAGGTTTGCAGTAAATGTTGGCAGAATTTCACTTTTAAATTTCCTTTATTTTAAGATGGAAAAGTTTCCTAAAGATTATAGGAAAATGTCCTGTTAATCATGATTTTTCAGAATGATAGCTACTGAGTCCCAGTTCAGATCAGTTCAGTTCAGTCACTCAGTTGTGGTCTGACTCTTGGACTGCCACATGCCAGGCTTCCCTGTCTATCACCAATTCCCAGGGCTTGTTCAAACTCATGTCCATCAAGTCGGTGATGCCATCCAACCATCTCATCCTCCGTTGTCCCCTTCTCTACCTGCCTTCAATTTTTCCCAGCATCAGGGTCTTTTCCAATGAGTCAGTTCTTCGCATCAGGTGGCCAAAGTATTGGAGCTTCAGCTTCAGCAACAGTCCTTCCAATGAATAGTCAGGACTGATTTCCTTTAGGATGGACCAGTTGGATCTCTTTGCAGCCCAAGGGACTCTCAAGGGAGAGTACTGAGGCAACCTATAATACAAAATGTCACATGATACACATCACAACAGCTGCTTCCTTGAATGAACTTAGTCTTTCTTGCTGGGCTTCCCAGGTGGCACTAGTGGTAAACAACTCATCTGCCAATGTAGGGTCTCCTGCACTGGAGACATGGTTTTGACTCCTGGGTCCAGAAGATCTCCTGGAGGAGGGAATGGCGACCCACTCCAGTATCTTGCCTGGAGAATCCCATGGACAGAGGAGCCTAGTGGGCTACAGTCCATAGAGTTGCAAAGAATCGGACATGACAGAAGCGACTTAGCCCACATGTACACAGTCTTTACTGGGACTCTCTTTTCCACCTATTTATTGATATATACCACTCAGAAGGTAGCGTCTGCCTGCAATGTGGAAGACTCGGGTTCGATTCCTGGGTCGGGAAGATCCCCTGGAGAAGGAAATGGCAACCCACTCTAGTACTCTTGCCTGGAAAATCCCATGGACGGAAGAGCCTGATAGGCTACAGTCCATGAGGTCGCAAAGAGTAGGACACGACTGAGTGACTTCACTTTCACCACTGTATAAGCTTTAGGTGTACAACATGATAGTTTGATACTTGTACATAATGCGAAATGATTATCTTGATATTCTTTAACTATTTCTTCCTTTATTCCAGTTTTTTTTTTTTTTTTTTTTTTATTTGTTTCTCAAAGACCAAATCCTGACAAGGTCTAGGTTCCATTCCTTGCTTACTTTGTTCACTATTCTTCCTCTCAGATAATCAGTAACCTCAAACTACATAAGAGAAAATAAACCCTCATATTTTATACTATGCAATTAATTTTACTCTAAATTACTTTACATAAGAACCTGACAAACTGGTAGTAATAATGGAGAATCTCTGCAGATTACCTAATTTTGCAAATTAACACTTAAGTGACTATAATAAAGATAATTAGGATACTGTTATCACAATACATCTTCTTTATTTTATCAAGAGTAAGAGAGTTTTGTTTACATATAATAACCCCAAACTCTCAGTCCGTCCCTCCTCTTCCTTTCCATCCCTCTTGGCAACCAATGTCTGTTCTCTATGTCTGTGGGTCTGTTTCTGTTTTGTAGATACGTTCATTTGTGGCATATTTTAGATTCCACATATAACTATAATGGAAAAGAACATTTAAAAATGAATGTATGTATGTGTAAAATGAGTCACTTTGCTATATATCAGAAATTAGCACAACACTGCAAATCAATATACTTCAATTCAAAAAATAAAAGTAAAAAAAGAGTAACATAGCTTTAATTATATTTTATTGAAGATTCTCTTATGAATAATATTCAATTTATTATACCACACAATTCTGAAAAGTACATCTTGGTAAAATACCCATCAACTCTATTATACAATGTGAACTAAAAGCCAATTTTTGTAAGAATTATTTATCCTAAGTATGAATAACATAAAAGTTTATGAGGGTTCTCAGTAATAGCTTGTTTTAATCTCAACAGCTATCAAGTGAAGTCATTAGATCATTTAACAAATTTCAAAATTCTAAATCTTTATTAAAATGAAAAATCTTCTTCAAAAAGACAGACTTCCCTCTTGAGAAATGTACTTCACATATGTTGTGAGTATTCACTGATAAAACACATTAACAAAATTAGAAAGCAGCATTTGATATTTAAATGTGCATATTTGTACCTTCCTATTATTGCCAATCACTGCTCATCTGTGGAAATGTGGGGCACAGAGCAGGCTCAGGAAAGAGAGTGAAATCCCTAAACACAGCATTCAATCCCCTTTTTCAAAAAGTCTTTTAATAACAGGCAAAAAAAGAAATTATCAGTTTAGTCTCATTTCTTCTCTCTACCTCATCTACCCCAGAAGACACTAATGAGAAGTGAAAGTCCCAGAAGTAGACAAAAAAAATTGAAAAAGAGAAAGAACAAAGTGCCTAGACAATACATAGAACAGCTAATGAGTCCATGAATAATTTATTTATAAACACTCCTTTTCTAAACTTTCCATCAATCATTTTTTCATTAGTAACTGAAGGTAGAGACAAACAGCACAGCACACCTTTGAATTATATCTAATTTATTTGAAGCAGGACTACAGCAGAGAAGAAGAAAAAAAAAATCACTGGGTATATAAAGCATGATGAATTTTTTAAATGACCAGTTGAAATATATGTATTCAGGTCTTTAATTTCTCTCAGCAATATTTTGTGGTTTCAGTATATGTAATTCACACAGTTGTTTTTTTTAATAAATTAAAAGCTGATTCTAAAATTTATATGGAAATGCAAAAAATACAAATTGAAAAAACAACTTCAAAAAGGAAGAACAAATCTAGAGAGGGAACATTACCTGGCTTCAAGATTTATTATAAGGCTGTAGAAATGAAGACAGCATGACACTGGTGTAGAGACAATTAGGTTAATGGAATAGAACAGAGGGTCCAGAAATTGACCCACACATACACAGACAATTGATTTTTGACAAAGGTGCAAAGGCAAGTCAGTGGAGAAAAAATAGTGTTTTTAATAAGTTCTTCTGGAACAGTTAGATATCTGTATGTAAGATATAAACTTTGTTCTTACCTTATACTAGATATAAGAATTAACTCAGAGTGCATCATAGGCCTAAAAATCTATAACATTTCTTGAAGTTTGAGAAAAAAATCTTTGTGACATCAAAGATATGATTACAAAATAATAGAATCACAAGTTCCCCTCCTTCAAAATTAAAAATCTTCTACTCTTCAAAAGATACTGTTAAGGAAAGGAAAGAGCCAGAGGTTGAGAAAAAATATTGCCAAAGTACATATTTAATGAAAGACCTGAACCTAAACTATATAGAGAGCTTCTAAGACTCAAAAATAAGAGAAGCAACAGTCAAATAAAAAAGTACACAGAAGATTTGAGTAGATATTTTGTCAAAGAAGATACACAGATGGCAAAAGGGCACATGAAAACATGCCCTACATTATTAGTCATTAGGCAAATGTAAATTAAAATCACAATGAGATACACACTTATTAGAATGGCTAAAATGAAAAAAGACTATACTATGAGTTGGCAAGAAGGTAGCGGGAAGTTGGAAGAACTTAAAACTCTCAAACATTGCTGGTAGAAATGTAAAATGATATAATAATTTAGAAAATGATTAGACAGTTTCTTAAGCAATTAAGCATGTACTTCATATATGATCAACTCATTTAACTCCCAGGCATTTATCCAAGAGAAAGGGAAACTCATATTCATACAAAGACTCACACACATAGCTTGGAAACAACAAACTGGAAACAACCCAAACATCTGTAACAGATTAATGAATAAACACACTGTTATATACCCATATGTAGAATTCTAATCATCATTAAAGAGGAATGAACTACTGATACCTGCAATAAACAGGATGACTTTCAAAATAATCATTCTGAGTGAAAAAGTAAGACAAAAAGAGTACAGATTGTGTGATTCCATTTGTATATAGTTCTGGAAAAGGCAAATGTATCTACAGAGACACGAAGCAGATCAGCAGTTGCCTAGGAAAGTAAGGGCTGAAGAATGAGTGGAGGAATGGATTATACAGAATCATGCAGAAATTCGAGGGAATTATAGATATACTCACTATGGTAAGTGGTTTTGTATAAAAAAATTTTTACATATAAAATTTATCAGACTGCCCACTTTAAATATGTACAACTTACTGTCTGTCAAATACATACAATAAATTTGTTTAAGGAAAAAATAACCACATGTCACTTGTTAAAAACTTCAGAGATAGCTGTAAAGACCAATGAATAAATTAGAGAAAATACAATTTCAAAATATGAGAAAGTGGGATGAAAAAGGAAATAAATGTGAAGAAAGAGAGGTTGATGCCTGAGAGAACAAAAGTACCACAAGCCAAATTTTCTGTGATTATACTCACGGCCATGAGTGTGCTAAGCAGAAAGTGAAGTAGTTTGGTTTCAATTAAAACACTTAAGGGAGGAATTCGGGTCACAGTTGTGCATGGGAGGGTTGCCAACATTTAAAATAAAGTGTATGAATCTGAATATTTACAAGACTTTTCAAAAAAATTCTTTGTAGTCAGTTCAGACAGGGACTCTTCTAACTGTGATGTGCTCTTCAGGATAGACAGATGGTTAAAGTGAGGATTATTATCCACAATAAGACATAATGTATACAGAAGTCTTGCCTTGAAATCCAAGAGTTCCAAGTCCTGGTCACAATTCCAATATGGACTAGAAGTCATCTTGAGAGCAAATGATTTGCCTTTTCAATATCTTGCAATTTAAAAATGGGAAACAGAGGCCTATGTTCTTTATGGAGAGGTCAATTAGGGTTTCAAATACTTTCAGTTCCCTGGAGCTAACCACTGCCCAGGTGAAGTCATTAATTAAATTGCATCTTTGCTTTTATCATTGCTCTTCTCATAACTTAAATGGTAAGTGTCCTCTTACTCCCATTGCCACTAAGAAGACTGCTTTTGTTTGTTCAGAAAAAGTAAGAAAGAAATCAATCCTCCAGTACACGGACTGATTACCTATGTATTTCAACGGTACTTTATCACCATGGTACCCAGGTTCTCGAATCCTGCAATAAATCGGGAACAAGAACATCAAAACCTCAGTTCTGTGTGATGCGGCCAGTATAATTCTAGGAAACGAGTCCTTTGATTACATTCCCTTTGTGTAAATAAGTAGAAGACCAAAATGGCTGTGGAGCTTATGGTTCCTGAAGTGATTTAAATTGGAACTTAATAACAAGGACCTCATCAATCTGAGTTCCTCATTTTCTCACAAGAATAGATACCTCTTGCAGAGAGGACCACATCAGTGCCTCCAAGCAGTCATGTCTGGTAGATCTGTAAGACTCAGTCCATCATCGGAGATTTTAAGACCACCAATTTGTATTTTAGTTTCTTTTAAAGTATTCAGGCTGTAATTTCTTGTGAGACAAGAGAGGAAATTCAAAAGTCTGGCCTTGATTGAACTATAAACTCTTATGAATTACTGATTTTCTAATTTGAGCAACTAGAGGTGAGAGGTGACTGGGGATAGAAGCAAGGTCCGATGCAATAAAGAGCAACATTGCATAGGAACCTGGAATGTTAGGTCCATGAATCAAGGCAAATTGCAAGTGGTCAAACAGGAGATGGCAAGAGTGAACGTTGACATTCTAGGAATCAGCAAACTAAGATGGACTGGATGGGTAAATTTAACTCAGATGACCATTATATCTAGTACTGTGAGCAGGAATCCCTTAGAAAAAATGAAGCAGCCATCAGGGTCAACAAAAGAGTCCGAAATGCAGTACTCGGATGCAATTCAAAAATGACAGAATGATCTCTGTTCGTTTCCAAGGCAAACCATTCAAAATCACCGTAATACAAGCCTATGCCCCAACCAGTAACACTGAAGAAGCTGGAGATGAACGGTTCTATGAAGACCTACAAGACCTTCTAGAACTAACACCCAAAAAAGATGTCCTTTTCCTTATAGGGGCCTGAAATGCAAAAGTAGGAAGTCAAGAAACACCTGGGGTAACAAGCAAATTTGGCCTTGGAATACAGAATGAAGCAGGGCAAAGGCTAATAGAGTTTTGCCAAGAGAACACACTGGTCATAGAAAACACCCTCTACCAACAAAAAAGAGAAGACTCCACACATGGACATCATCATATGGTCAACACAGAAATCAGATTGATTATATTCTTTGCAGCCAAAGATGGAGAAGCTCTATACAATCAGCAGAAACAAGACTGGGAGCTGACTGTGACTCAGATCATGAACTGCTTATTGCCAAATTCAGACTTAAATTGAAGAAAGTAGGGAAAACCACTAGACCATTCAGGTATGACATAAATCAAATCCCTTATGATTATACAGTGGAAGTGAGAAATAGATTTAAGGGACTAGATCTGATAGATAGAGTGCCTGATAAACTATGGATAGGGGTTCATGACATTGTACAGGAGACAGGGATCAAGACCATCCCCATAGAAAAGAAATACAAAAAATCAAAATGGCTGTCTGGAGAGGCCTTAGAAATAGCTGTGAAAAGAAGAGAAGCGAAAAGCAAAGGAGAAAAGGAAAGATATTCCCATTTGAATGCAGAGTTCCAAAGAATAGCAAGAAGAGATAAGAAAGCCTTCCTCAGAGATAAGTGAAGAGAAACAGAGGAAAACAACAGAATGGGAGAGACTAGAGATCTCTTCAAGAAAATAAGAGATACCAAGGGAACATTTCATGCAAAGATGGACTCGATAAAGGACAGAAATGGTATGGAATTAACAGAAGCAGAAGACATTAAGAAGAGGTAGAAAGAATACACAGAAGAACTGTACAAAAAGATCTTCATGACCCA
>SJXQ01009255.1:4652-45910 GCA_006408695.1 Aepyceros melampus | reverse complement strand
CTGGACTGGAAGAAACACAAGCTGGAATCAAGATTGCTGGGAGAAATATCAATAACCTCAGATATGCAGATGACACCACCCTTATGGTAGAAAGTGAAGAGGAACTAAAAAGCCTCTTGAGGGAAGTGGAAGTGGAGAGTGAAAAAGTTGGCTTAAAGCTCAACATTCAGAAAACGAAGATCATGGCATCCAGTCCCATCACTTCATGAGAAATAGATGGGGAAACAGTGCAAACAGTGTCAGACTTTATTTTGGGGGGGGGGGTCCAAAATCACTGCAGATGGTGACTGCAGCCCTGAAATTAAAAGATGCTTATTCCTTGGAAGGAAAGTTATGACCAACCTAGATAGCATGTTCAAAAGCAGAGACATTACTTTGCCAACTAAGGTCCGTCTAGTCAAGGCTATGGGTTTTCCTGTGATCATGTATGGATGTGAGAGTTGGACTGTGAAGAAGGCTGAGTGCCAAAGAATTGATGCTTTTGAACTGTGGTATTGGAGGAGACTCTTGAGAGGCCCTTGGATTGCAAGGAGATCCAATCAATCCATTCCGAAGGAGATCAGCCCTGGGATTTCTTTGGAAGGAATGATGCTAAAACTGAAACTCCAGTACTTTGGCCACCTCATGTGAAGAGTTGACTCATTGGAAGAGACTCTGATGCTGGGAGGGATTGGGGCCGGAGGAAAAGGTGACGACAGAAGATGAGATGGCTGGATGGCATCACTGACTCGATGGACATGAGCCTGAGTGAACTCCGGGAGTTCGTGATGGACAGGGAGGCCTGGTGTGCTGCGATTTATGGGACTGGAAAAAGTCGGACACGACTAAACAACTGAACTGATCTGAAGCTGGTTTTAGCAAAGGCCGAGGAGCCAGAGATCAAATTGCCAACATCTGCTGGATCATCAAAAAAGCAAGAGAGTTCCAGAAAAACATCTATTTCTGCTTTATTGACTATGCCAAAGCCTTTGACTGTGTGGATCACAATAAAGTGGAGAATTATGAAAGAGTTGGAAATGCCAGACCACCTGACCTGCCTCTTGAGAAACCTATATGCAGGTCAGGAAGCAACAGTTAGAACTGGACATGGAACAACAAACTGGTTCCAAATAGGAAAAGGAATACATCAGGGTTGTATGTTGTCACCCTGCTTATTTAACTTGTATGCAGAGTACATCCTGTGAAACGCTGGGCTGGAGAAAGCACAAGCTGGAATCAAGATTGCTGGGAGAAATATCAATCATCTCAGATATTCAGGTGCCACCACGCTTATGGCAGAAAATGAAGAGGAACTAAAAAGCTTCTTGATGAAAGTGAAAGAGGAGAGTGAAAAAGTTAGCTTAATGTTCAACGTTCAGAAAACTAAGATCATGGCATCTGGTCCCATCACTTCATAAGAAATAGATGGGGAAACAGTGGAAACTGTGGCAGACTTTAGTTTTTGGGGCTCCAAAATCACAGCAGATGGTGACTGCAGCCATGAATTGAAAAGATGCTTACTCCTTGGAAGGAAAGTTATGACCAACTTAGATAGCATATTAAAAAGCAGAGACATTACTTTTCCAACAAAGGTCCGTCTAGTCAAGGCTATGGTTTTTCCAGTGGTCATGTATGGATGTGAGAGTTGGGCTGTGAAGAAAGCTGAGTGCCGAAGAATTGATGCTTTTGAACTGTGGTGTGGAGAAGACTCTTGAGAGTCCCTTGGACTGCAAGGAGATCCAACCAGTCCATTCTGAAGGAGATCAGCCCTGGGTGTTCATTCAAAGGACTGATGCTGAAGTTGAAACTCCAATACTTTGGCCCCCTCATGCGAAGAGTTGACTCATTGGAAAAGACTCTGATGCTAGGAAGGATTGGGGCAGGAGGAGAAGGGGAGGAGTGAGGATGAGATGGCTGGATGGCATCACCATCTCCATGGACATGAGATTGGGTAAACTCTGGGAGTTGGTGATGGACAGGGAGGCCTGGCGTGCTGCGATTCATGGGGTTGCAAAGAGTAGGAGACGACTGAGTGACTGAACTGAACTGAGAGGTGAGATATTGCCAGCAGGCTGTCCACTGTATGGGCTACAGGGACCAGCTCTATTGGAATATTTTTAGAATAACATGAAAAGTTTCTTAAAAGTTTTGAAACTAAACTTTCTGTATGGATTTTTGGCTAGATTTTATAGGGAAAAACTATGTTGTAAAATGCTGATTTCAATTTGTGCTCTTAATAGTCATCCAAAAGACTCAATTCAAGCTGATTTTGAAGCATGCTAAAGCAAAATGTTTACTTTTAGAAACTTAATTAGTGAAATTATTTCAGTGCCTCAAGATAATTCTCTAATATGTGATCTTTATGATTTTTAAATATCAAATAGTCCAAGGTTATTTTTAAAAAGCACATGTAATATGCAGTTACTTTCATTTCAGTTCAGTTCAATTCAGTTGCTCAGTCGTGTCTGACTCTTTGGGACCCCATGAATCGCAGCAGGCCAAGCCTCCCTGTCCATCACCAGCTCTTGGAGTTCACTCAGACTCACGTCCTTTGAGTCAGTGATGCCATCCAGCCATCTCATTCTCTGTCGTCCCCTTCTCCTCCTGCCCCCAATCCCTCCCAGCATCAGAGTCTTTTCCAATGAGTCAACTCTTCGCATGAGGTGGCCAAAGGACTGGAGTTTCAGCTTTAGCATCATTCCTTCCTAAGAGCACACAGGACGATCTCCTTTAGAATGGACTGGCTGGATCTCCTTGAAGTCCAAGGGACTCTCAAGAGTCTTCTCCAACACCACAGTTCAAAAGCATCAATTCTTCAGCAGTTACTTTAGTTGTAGCTATTTCTCTATTGCATAGTTTTCAACCGAAATATCTTCTCGTCTATAAACTCCTTAAGCATATGAGTTGGAGCTTCAATAACCTTTACATAAAAGAATTGTGTGCACACAAAGTAAACATTAGCCATAACTATGACAATAAATTACTAAGTAAGATCAGATAATACCGAAAGCTGTATGTTAGCAAATGTAAAAGTTCATTTTCCAGGAATATGTGTTCTAACTCTCCTAAAAGTAACTTTATATATTGCAAGTTATAGTAACAATCTACTTAAAAATATGATAAACATTTATTTTTTAAACTTTGTTTATTTTGATGCACAGCCTTTTCAGATTCTCAGTATTCTAAGGTTGTACAACTGAGCATCAAAACAACAATCTCTTCTTACCTAAAACCGAGATTCATTTCCCCTCGGGGAGTTAATGTATTTTACTTAAACCAATAATACCTTTTTGCAATCATGTGATTATCCTGGATTTCTTTTGCCTAATTTTAGATTGTTAAGGGTTTGTTTTCTATTCTTTGGTTGTCCCTGGTGTTTCAGATGGTAAAGAATTCGCCTGCAATGAGGGAAACCTGGGTTCGATTTCTGGATTGGGAAGATCCCCTGGAAAAGGGAACAGCTACCCACTCCAGTATTCTGGCCTGGAGAATTCCATGGACTGTATAGTCCATGGGGTGGCAAAGAGTCGGACACAACTAAATGACTTTCACATTCTTTGGGCACTGAGAATCAGAACCACTGATTATTGCCTTAAAGGGAAGACTAATCCAGTTTTAACACATTCTCAGTTTGGAAACTATCAAAAGCAAAGATTTCCCAGGGAATATTCAAAGATGGAGACAAAACGTATTCAGGGCATTGCCATTGTGTTAGGTGACCATGGAACTAAATGATGACACTTTAGGTTAACAACTAGAAATGGTGTCAAGAAGCCCAGAGCTAGAGCCAGCTGCAATAAGCCAGTGAGTGAGTGGGTCAATGCCTTTATTGCCTCAGTTTTTCAGTCAAGTGGAAGAGTTTGGTGAACCCATGCCTATGGTCTGTTAAACTGAAACAAACAGATTTTCAAAATTTAAATTTTTGTTTTTCATATAAAATTTCACGAAGTGACTAAAGTTACATGATTAGGCCACAGCATACAAGCCACCTAAGGTTTGTAACAGAGTAAAACCTAAAGTATGAGGGGAAAAAAACAACCAAAACCCAGAGGCACTTCAAAGCCTTTTTAGAAATATTTTTCTTTATTGTGAACCTCAAAAATGGACTGAAATGGATTCTGTCAGTTTCCATGGAATACACATGAGCTAACTATTCCCAGAAAGCCTACTGAATACTCTGGCCTATATTTCAAAACTGTATCAAAGGTATCCAAGCAATTTTTTATTAACCAACTATTCATTTATTAATATTGCCTCATCACAATCAAACAGTGCTGAGAGTACTATTGATAGCCCCATGTATCTGCGGAATATGTGGTAGGAAAAGGAACATTAAGTACTCATTTACGTTTATCACTGACAGCATTGCAGATCTTGAAGACGTAGTGATGATGTGTCAAGAAAGTAATGAAGGACTGTGACGATGAAGGCTAATCCAGTGTTTCCTGAAGTGAGGATGCTAGTTCTTAGAGATGTCAAAGCATTTTAGAGTAAAAGAAACTTTTCAAAGTAAGGTGAAATAAAATGTTAAAATGGTTAAAAAAAAAAAAAGTAGGTTTGAGAGGAGTTGGGATAAATAATGTTAAATAATTTGCCATACAGCAGAATTTTTCATATATAAACATGCATCATGTATGTCCAGAGTAAAAGAGACTATGTGAGAACCTCCCAATCTTATTTTATCAGGAACCTGATTCCTAGTTCATCATCCTTCAGCCTGCAGACCATTTCCTAAGATACACTCTGGGAAAAGAGGCTCTGCTTCATTTAGAAAGTAATGTTTGAAGTAGTATCTACACTTTTTAAGAAAAAAAAACAAAAAAACAAAAAACAGTCCAGAATGTGGCTGTTAGGGGTAGGGCTGGGAAATGGCATGTGAGCTGCTAATGTATTTATAGGAGTGAAATGTAAACTACTAACTTGCTTTTTTTTCCCCACATGATTTTTCTCCCGATTTTTCTACCTTATCTTTTTGCTCATCATCCCCAAATGTTTACTAAAAGACTATTTGAAGACGCTTCCTGGAAGGAGGAGAACGATTAAACTTAAAAGCATATTTTCTCATATTTCCTGATGTTTATAGCAGTCCCCTTTTCTCCCTGGATAAAGTTCTGAGTTTAAAATTTTTAAATTTTGAAAGTGAATAAAACTATGAAACTAAATATATTTCATAACTCAAAATGTTTGTGAACAAGTGTTACTTACAACTGACATTTTACATTAATCAACTTTTTCTGCTATGTAAGAAATTAAATCAATGTAATGGACCCTTTTTTTCACTATCTCACCAACACATGTCATCTCTGGTCTTGACATGTGGTTTATTTGCAAGCCAGCTTTAAATTGACCACTATAATAATTTGATGTTTAGTTAGGAGAGATAAATGGATATTTAATGGGAGGTACATTTATGATAATTTTTCACCAATGATATATATTATGATATTCTGGCAAATTAGATAAGAAATGTAGTACATGGATATTTAATAGAGGCTTAAGTGGATTATGATCTTGTTTTCCCCCATATTATGCAGAATATCTTTTGATGTCAACAGAAACTATGTATAGGAACAGAGGGAAGTGCGTAAGTTGAGCATTAGTTATTAGTCAACGAATAGCTACAACATGATATCAGTTATTCTGTGGGGTTTTTTTTAATACTCAGCAAATTATTTCCCCCTAGATCTCTTTCTAATTTGTAAGTTTTTAAGTGTCTTTTCCCCCTGAACATTTCTTTAGTTTCTAAACAATGTGTTTTATCTGTTCTCATCACTTACAAACCAGCTCAGACCACCATCTTATATTATTTCAGGGTTATCACTATGAATTGAGGTCTTGAGAGTCCCTGGACTGCAAGGAGATCCAACCAGTCCATTCTAAAGGAGATAAGTCCTGGGATTTCTTTGGAAGGAATGATGCTAAAGCTGAAACTCCAGTACTTTGGCCACCTCATGTGAAGAGTTGACTCACTGGAAAAGACCCTGATGCTGGGAGGGATTGGGGGCAGGAGGAGAAGGGGACGACCGAGGATGAGATGGCTGGATGGCATCACTGACTCGATGGACGTGAGTCTGAGTGAACTCCGGGAGTTGGTGATGGACAGGGAGGCCTGGCGTACTGCAATTCATGGGGTTGCAAAGAGTCGGACATGACTGAGCGACTGAATCGAACTGAATTGAACTGAAAAAAATTATAGGATAATGATTTCCCTTATTTCTTTCTCTCTTTCCCATGACCTGTTTTCTGCTCTCTCTTTTTGTTATAACTGGGACAACTTGAAAGGCACAAATTTCAACTATCCTGATTGCCTCCTTAGGTGAACTGTATTTGTTCATGTTGCTTTTTACCACTGTTGGCAACTGGGTTATAAAAATATTAACAAACAATTCTTAATACTAACAGAGCACAAGCAAGATGGAAAATTTTTAAGGACATTCAGATGACAATGTCTTGATTCTGATTCTGAAATTAAACTAAAATAACACTGATCATACTTTGTCATTACAGTATAAACTGAATGTCAAGAGCCACCCCTGATACGCATAATAGACACACACACAAAAGTCAGGCAGAAGAAAAAAGGAACATATGGATTCTGTTAAGATACATGTATTGACAGTAACAGCTTTTTGAAAGGAACAAGGAAAGCAGGAGTTGGGGATGTTCAGATTTTGAACAGCAATCGCGTTAGTGTAGAGAAATTTCCATAGCAGGAAATTATAAGGCAAATGTTAAAAGACTGTTTAATTTTTAAAAAAAGTAAAAATATGAAGAAAAAAGCTTAGTAGCTTTTACTTTCTTAATAATCAGATACAAATGGCATATTTGTTCATTTATCCATCCAACAGTCTTCCCAGGGGGCTCAGTGGTAAAGTCTGCCTGTCAATGCGGGAGATGCAGGAGAAGCAAGTTTGGTCCCTGGGTCAGGAAGACCCCCTGGAGGAGGAGATGGACATCCTCTCCAGGAAGACCCCCTGGAGGAGGAGATGGACATCCTCTCCAGGAAGACCCCCTGGAGGAGGAGATGGACATCCTCTCCAGGAAGACCCCCTGGAGGAGGAGATGGACATCCTCTCCAGTCCTCTTGCCTGGAGAATCCCATGGACAGAGGAGCGAGGTGGGCTACAGTCCATGGGGTTGCAAAGAGTTGGATACGACTGAGCTACTGAGCACGCATGCATGCACTCATCTAACAAAACATTTTCCTCAGTCATGCGGTACACAGTCTTTGTTTCGGGCCAGTGAAGGATGAAAGGATAAGTAAAGAATTTAAACAGGAGTGACTAAAATTAAATAAGACTCTATAAGTTAATGGAATCTCATTTATTATTTCCTTTGCATCTCATTAAAGTGTTTATTTGAAGTTCTACTTAACTTTTCAAAAATATTCACTGCATTGTTTTTAAGATGACCCAAGATCATTCAGAAATTTTATGTATGAAGTATTTCTGAATATGAGTGGTGCCACATTCAAAAGCTAGCCTGACAGAGGGACTGCTTTCAGAGGCTATTACCAATAATGATGGAGAACAATCAGAAGAGCATTAGATCTGGGGCTGGAGAAATTGGCCCACGTCCTTGTACAGTTGCTTTACTAGCTGTGTAATTTAGGACAACTCTGATAGGTCCCTATCAAAATCAGTAAAGAACTTTTTTCCAGGACAGATATAATTTTTGATTCTTTTAAACTATAAAGCAGAAGTTCAAGACACTAGCTAAACAGTTACTCTACTGTCCTTATCTTCTATACTCAAGGGAAAAATAAACAGCATTCAGATGTTACTAGTTTCTTTCTATGTCTGAACAAATTTGGACACTTTGTTGTTCAGTCCTAAGTCCCATCTGACTTTTTGCAACCCCACTGGACTGCAGCACGCCAGGCCTCCTTATCCCTCACTATCTCCTGGAGTTTGCCCAAGTTCATGTCCACTGAGTCAGTGAGCCTATCCAACCATCTCATCCTCTGCCTCCCTCTTCTCCTTTTGCCTTCAATCTTTCCCAGCATTAGGGTCTTTTCTAAATTTAGACACATTTCCCCCTTAATATTTGCAGGTTAGACATTGAGATTTACCTTCAATTCAGCATCTGCTTTGATTAAGGAAGGTGTTCCATACTTTTTAAAATAACCTCTTCTACAACAGATATTAATACAATCTTATTCCCGCCACCTAATTTTAGACATACTAAAACATCCTGGTCTGTTTTTAAGAAGCAATATTAGACAATAATCTGGTACAAATTCCAGACAAAGATTTTGTAGAGATTGTTCAGTCATTGCATATTTTACTTATTGCAAAAATATAAAATTTATCTTTTCTGAGAAAGATGCCCACAGAGGTTGGTATAACTTGAGAAAATAGTTAATAGCTTCAAGTTGTTATTGTCATCTTTAGTTCCAAGAAGGAGGGGAGATTATTAGATAAACTGAGTGTGACAAGGGAGCTTTTGGTCTATAAATCTTATGACAACTGGTTATAAATCTTATGACAACTGGTCAGACATGAAAGTTAAACTTTCCAAATTTCAGTTATTATGTAAGATGTAGCACATAATACATTTGCTCTTACCACCTCACAGAGATTGTGTCAAAATACACAGTCTTCATTTAAGTGAGTGGAGCAGACAACAAGAAAAGGAATCAAAAAGGGCTATCAATGGGAGATGAGAAAGGAGAAAATTTTGGGGAGGAAGCAGAGAATGTAGAAATGGAAATGAGACAGGGTGATGGATGGGTAGAAGGGAGTATGTAGGAAGGAGTAGAGAAAAGGGGAGACATGGGAGGAAAAAGAGAGGCAATATGAAAACTTGGCTTGGATTTAGTTAGGGCAAATCCTAACTAAGAAAAGAATTTAAGTCAAGGGCAACAGGAGTGGAAATGAGGGGGTGTGCCTTAGCATTTTTTCTTTTGGTTCAGGATTTTGATGACTATCTTCTTCAAGTGGGAATTTTGAAAGGAGGGAAGGCAGAGTATATTTGAAAAATTGGAGCAGGACAGAGGATAACAGTTTTAAAAAGTTGTGATGGGGGATGCAGAAGACAAAAAGGGAAAGAAAGCAACCATTTTTAACTTGTCTATTTTCCCTTCCATATGGGGTGCAGAAGGCAAAGGGGACAGAAGAAGAGGGGAGTGAACATTTATGCAGTTTCTGGAAATGGAGAGGTGCAATGGCGACCCACTCCAGTATTTTTGCCTGTAAAATCCCATGGGTGGAGGAGCCTGATAGGCTGCAGTCCACGGGGTCGCTAAGAGTCGGACACGACTGAGCAGCTTCACTTTCACTCTTCACTTTCATGCATTGGAGAAGGAAATAGCAACCCACTCCAGTGTTCTTGCCTGGAGAATCCCAGGGACGGAGGAGCCTGGTGGGCTGCTGTCTATGGGGTTGCACAAAGTCGGACACGACTGAAGCGACTTAGCAGCAGCAGCAGCCCTGGAAGTACACTTTTTAAGGGAAAACTATTTGAAATTATCTATGAAAGAACAGAAGAGCAGTTGCCCAATGGACAGAGTGATTATGGACTATATTGTATGGATTAAATGTCATAATTAAAATCCCTGGAATTAAGGAACTGATAGGATTTCCAAATTATAAAGCTGGACTCCCTTTGAGGGATTACATTACGAGAAAAAGATCTAAAACTTCCAAGAAAACTGTTTAGAATTTCATTAACTTGGCAAAGTCTAAAACAAGTGCACACTTTGAGAATGGCACAGGAGAAAGAAGACTCTATGCCTTAATGATTTACTTCTTTAGATGCTGAAATGAAGAAAAATAGCCTGTTTGGCTTTTTGACTAAAGAATATGAACTTGAACCAGAACCTGAGAAAGGAAGATAGAATGCTTTTAAGAATTTGATGAAACCAAAAACTCTCTTCAAGAAAAGTACACTAAAATCTGCTACAATTTCAAAGATTTAAGAGGCTATCTATGATCAAATGCCACATTCCTTTGCCACATACAACACAAACAAACTGGATTCCTTTTAAAGAACACTTGATTTCATGGAAGAGAAAAGTTAAAGCTGGGATAGGCAAATACATGCTAAACAGATCAAGAAGTGGATCTTAACTAATTCAAGAGAGCATTTCCTGGACTTCCCTCTGGTCCAGGGGTTAAGACTCTGCACACCCACTGCAAGGGGTATGGGTTCAATCCCTGGTCCAGGAAATTTTGCATGCCATGCAGTGTGGGGGAAAAAAAAAACAAAAAACAAAAAACATTTCCTTGTGGCATGTAGTTAGGGAAGTTTCCAAGTTTAAGAACTACAACCTACCTGGCATTTTTTAAAGAGGGCAATTATATGGAACTTTCATGGGAATACAGACATAGCTATGGAGATGGCGAAAGTGTAGAGTATTCTAAAAGAGAGGAAAGAATAGGTCCACTAAACATCGAGAAACTAAAATTGAATGCATTGCTTCCCTGGGGAAACATATCAAAATGAAAATGAAAGGAAAGAGGAAAATGCATAGGCTATCTAATGAGTCCAAGTGAGAATGAACTGGATTGCTAGCAGCTACCCAAGCTGGAGGAGCATACAGAATATGAGGTAAATGGGAAATAAGTTAATTAATTTTAAAAAGTGAAATCAAAGTTGTTTTGAAAGACAAACTGAAATTGTTGAAAATACTGGGGAAACAAGCTGAAGAAAAAAAATAAACAATGATACAGATAAAGGACATAAATCAGTTTCCTGGAAGCAGATAAGAAGAGTATAGAATTAGCTTATTTTCACGTTTTAGTGTTTCAAGACAAAAGAAGATACAACCCTAGAGAGGCAGGCTTCAAATTCCAGGAGCCCACACTGAAAGAGACTTTAAACGGCTTGATGAAGATTATCTTCAAAAGTTAAACGGGAGAGACGCAAAAAGGACATAATAAATAAAATGGCAGATGGGAGAATAAAAGCCATGGATTTAAAACAACAATTAATAATGGGAAAGTCTTTTACAAAGAAAGATGTCAAAGGCCTAAACTTGAGAAGAGGAAGTAGACAGATTAGAGGATGTGGACATTTAAAAAAAGTTTTTTATCCAAGTCCAGGAACAGGCAGGAGAAAAACTAGGACAAAGCAGAAATGTCATGTGAAATATCTTATATAACAAACTGATGGCTTATGCCAGTAAAAGCTCTGGGAGAGAAGCAGCACCTGCCCAAAGGGAAGGTGTGAGGAGGAGGAGACACAACAACACCTGGCCCCTTAATATACCATAGGAAGATTTTTGGAGCCAACTAACTACGATTTGGGAAGAAATTTTGAGTAAAGTTATAAAATAGTGTTCATGAGGTTTCTCAGGAGAGAAAAAAGTAAAGTCTTGGTCAAGGGAATAAACTTATTTGGATATGATTCAGGCAAGAATTATCGATAGATGCTAAAACTAATGGGTGGAAAGCTGGATAAGAAACAGGATATTTACATGGTCTCAAAGTATCTCCCCATAAATTGCTTATTAATTACAGAATGGAAAAGAGTAACTTAATAGTGGAGCTGGCTAACAAACATTACATGAACCAAGTGATCACCACCAGTTCACATTATAGGTAGCATCCTCATCACCAGATAGCATCATCAGTGACAGGATAAATCAATTTCATGTGTTATCTAAACATAATGCTCTGAGAAGTACACAACATCACATCCAACCTCAAAATGTAAAACCTGAATCTAATCATGAGAAAACATCAGACAAACCAAAATCAAGATGCACTTTGTATTACAATTGTTCAGAACTCTTCAACTTTTCAAGCCTGTCAAGGTCATGAAAGACAAAAACTGAAAAACCATTCCAGATTAAAACTAAAAACTAAAAGGTGTGAAAACTAAAGAGACAGAACAACAAAATGTAATATGTGATCCAGGATTCAGTATCCTGAATCCTAGAGCAGAAAAACATAATGATTTTTTTTTCTTATTATAAGGTCATTACTGAGACTATGCAAAATATGAATAAAGTCTGTGGCTTAGAAAATCATGTTAATCTCCTGATTTTGATGATTGTATTACTGTGATGTAAGAAAATATCTTATTTTAGGGAAGTACACACTCAAGTATTTGTGGGTATGAGGCACCAGCCTGCAACCTACTCTAACAGTTCTTAGATTTGATAAAACAAATGTGCTACAGTGTTAACATTTGGAAAGTCCAGGTGAAAGATATATAGTAGTGTTTTTGCATTATATTTGCATCTCTTTTTCTCCATTTGAAATTATTTCAACATGAACAATTAAAACTTTTCTTGAAAGGACAGACTAACACAATTCATGAATTTTGATTGGATCATGGTTGAGGGGAAAAAATAGCCATGAAAGACAATGTGAGAGAACTGGGGAAATAAAACACACTAGATGAAATTATGGAATGATTCAAGTTATCCCCAGATTTGACAACAGTAGTGTGCTTATGTAGAAGGATGTCCTTAGTTTTAGGAGACGAGTGACGAAGTAATTAAAGGTAAAAGTGTCATGCATGTGGCTGCTGCTGCTGCTGCTAAGTCGCTTCAGTCGTGTCCGACTCTGTGCGACCCCATTGCCGGCAGCCCACCAGGCTCCCCCGTCCCTGGGATTCTCCAGGCAAGAACCCTGGAGTGGGTTGCCATTTCCTTCTCCAATGCATGAAAGTGAAAAGTGAAAGTGAAGCCACTCCGTCGTGTCCGACTCTTAGCGACACCTTGGACTGCAGCCCACCAGGCTCCTCCATCCATGGGATTTTCCAGGCAAGAGTACTGGAGTGGGCTGCCATTGATTCCATTACTGTGCACTAGATCTGACAGCAGCAGCTAGGTACTCACCTATTTGCATTGCTCTGCTCTGGGCACAGTATTTCTTTTGTTCCTTAGCCAGATACAGCATTTCTCTGTCAGTGACTGTCTTGATTCCTGGGGTGCAAAGCCTCCTATTTGATTAACATTGTTAGATGGCTCTTAAAGCAGGATTGCTAGGTCCAATGAGTTCCAAAATTTAGTGAAAATGTCTGTTCCGTATTTTCTTTGGTTCTCCACCCTCCTCAACCATGCTGCCCCTGGACTCAAGTCTGGGTTTGTAACAATTAATGTGTTATAAGCTCTTACAAAAATATTTGTTATTGTGACTGCTTTGTCAGGACTAGACATTGGATGTATTCTCCCCCTTTCCTGCTCTCCTCATCAGAAGTTTCTCAGCTCCTCTGCAAATAGATTTATTCAGACTACTCCCCAAATAACCAGATAGACATGACTTCCAGAGATGGACACAGCATGAGTTATGTCTCAAGAAGCTTTAGGCTCCTCCCCCCACACCTTAGCAGTCAATTTCTGTCAGCTCTGACCTAGCACGTATGTCCTGATATGCCCAAAGCCCTCAGGGAGCCCCTTTCCAGCTGAGATATGGAGAAGTACATATAAGAAATAGACAAGAAAGAAGGATGTACTGCAGTCTAAAGACAAGCGTCAAACAGGTAGAAGAAGGGAGTATTAACTTTCTACGTGTATTTATAAGATATGTAAGTTTTCAGAAATTCTCCTATTGGCAGGAAGAAGCGTGAGAAAATAATTATGAATATGTATAATCATAAATATGCTTTATGATGAACTTGTAAAGGTTTGATGAGAGAAAAGCTCTGCTTATGGTTATAAATTTAATAGTGTTTTTCTGAGAAGCCATTTCTGTTGATGCACCAAAGGGAACTTCTGACCAACAGGACATGAAATTTGAGGGCTCATTCTCAGATATGTATAAGTTACTCCTGTTGTAGTCTGAACAGGAGGCCATTGATTCATTATTTCACCAGAGGAATCATCTCCTTCACTAACTCCACTGGAGACAGTAAGTGGGGCCATATGCCTCACTTGCAACACTGTGATTAAGAAGATTATACAACTTATTCCAGCAGTTATGTCACACAATGTTCCAGAGCTGAATGAACTCATCTGCTCTTGGGAGGTCTATATTTTCTTACAAGTACATTTTCTTTGAAATAACTTTGGGATAACAGGCATTAGTTTTGGACCATTGTTTAGGAATTTACTAGTAGGTTAATATTTCTGCAATCACCTGAATTTTTTAGAGTTTTACTTCAACTTTCATATCATTATTTTATTTTATTCAGGATAAAAGTAGTTCTTTAAAACTTCAGATAAAAACTAAGGCAAGCAAATCATTCTACTTAGTGTTGGCATTTCTCTGAAATTGAGAGAAATATAACAATCATCCATTCGTGCTTAATCCAAAGACACATTTTAAATTAGCCCCCTCTTCAAAATGTTTAGCTTGCCTGTTAATATTATTCCTATGAATTTATTCATCTCTTGAAGAGATTACTCACAAGCAGTATAGTGGTAGGAGATAGATAATAAAAGCATAACCATGTCCATTAATTAGATTTGCTTTCCCTTACCCTAAATAAACAGCTATCTACATAATGATATAATTGCTTAAACTCAGGAGTATATATAAATTCATCTTATATTGTCTCCTCAGGTGGTTCAGTAGTAAAGAATCTGCCTGTCAAGCAGAAGACCTAGGTTCAATCCCTGGGTAAGGAAGATCCTAGAGAAGGAAATGGCAACCCACTCCAGTATTTTTGCTGGGAAATCCCATGGACAGAGGAGCCTGGCGGTTTATAGTCCATAAAGTATCAAAGAGCCAGACATGATTTAGTGACTAAATAGCAAACAAAACATATATACTAAACACTATACCTAATTTATAAGTACTCAAAAAAGTTAGCTATTATTCTCTTGGTGTTACTGAACTAGGAATATCTTTCTTCTACTTGGCTATTATTCTTCTACTTCTAAAGCAAAACTTTATATCAACAATATTAATTAAATTTCATACTAAAGAGCAAATCATTTGATCACTTAGGAATATACTTTACCCGATTGAATCCTATAAATTAGCTGTAAAAGTCATTACCTTTAAATCTGTGTCTTTATTAAAATGAGGAAAATACCTATATCATAACGTGAAAAGAAGGCAAGATTCACAGCAGACACTCAATGAAATGAAGTTCTCTCTCTTGCCCTTCACTGCTATGTCTGCTGCTGCTGCTGCTGCTACGTCACTTCAGTCGTGTCCGACTCTGTGCAACCCCACAGATGGCAGCCCACCAGGCTCCCCCGCCCCTCGGATTCTCCAGGCAAGAACACTGGAGTGGGTTGCCATTTCCCTCTCCAAGGCATGAAAGTGAAAAGTGAAAGTGAAGTCACTGAGTCATGTCCAACTCTCAGCGACCCCATAGACTGCAGCCTACCAGACTCCTCCATCCATGGGATTTTCCAGGCAAGAGTACTGGAGTGGGGTGCCACTGCCTTCTCCGACTGCTATGCTTAGTAGTGAACAATTCTATTCACAAAATGTATTTTAATTGACGAATGAGGCAGCCCAGGGTAACGAGGACAGGGGGAGGGGAGCGTGGGCCGCCCCTGAGGGCGGTTTCAGCGGCCACACTGAGGGAGGTCTGTGAGGGGAGAGCTGCGGGCACCATGGGTATTGAGCCCTGGGTTCCCAACAGTGTCAGCTCTTAACAGTCCATCAGTGTTCCTGAGCAGATCTGAAGAACAAAACAATGACTTTTGGCCATCACACTACTGGGCTCCTCTAAGATATACCATGACATTCCAGTGAGCTGATCTTGTGCGAAACAAGGTGTTTGTCATTTTCATATTTTATAGTCAAAGCATGTAGATTTCTCTTTAATCAATAACCTAAAAGCCCTGGCCATTATCAGAGCAGTTATGTAAAAAGGAACACTCTTCAGCCCTTGACAAGACTGGCTTGAAATAGCTGATCCCTAGAAAAGCAAACAATGATACATTCCTCTATATTTTCAAAGCTCTTATCATATTCTGCTCATCCAGATAATAAACTTGCTCCCATATCATCTTCATTCCTTGCTGAGAGCTGGTAGCATAACATAGAATCAACCCAATTATGGATACTCCCATGTCTTTCTTTCTGTGCATGTCTTTCTTCTCTACTAGTTTGTCAGTTCTTTTAGGAAATACAGCATAGTATGAGAATATTACATCATCTTTGTATGTATCATACTGCTTTACTCATAAGAGTGCCCTCACTATAAATCCATAGAATAGTGTATATCAAATTAGAGTCCATTTATCACTGGGATCAGAAATATCAGAGATATCTGCTTAAAATGCAGACTTTTTTATTCTACTGATTTATTTTAAATTATAATTGCTGGTCTGGGGAGCTGGGGAGATTTTAACAAGCTCTGTAGATGTTTCTTACATACAGTAAAGTTTGAGAACTCTCTCACAGAAGAAGGGCTACATTGTACTAATTTTCTTAGTAGTTTTATTATTACTGGTTGAAGTCTTATTACTGTAATTCTGAATCTATTTTGTATGGACTGGAGCAAATGAGCAAATATTCATGTATGTGAAAGTGAAAGTCGCTCAGTCACATACAACTCTTTGTGACCTCATGGCCTATGCAGTCCATTAAATTCTCCAGGCCAGAATAAGGGAGTGGGTAGCCTTTCCCTTCTCCAGGGGATCTTCCCAACCCAGGGACTGAACCCAGGTTTCCCGCATTGCAGGTGGATTCCTTACCAGCTAAGCCACAAGGGAAGCCTGTTTATGGATGTACTTAAATTTAAAATTTTAAGTTTTGATAGTCTTTTTGAGAATCAGAGTTGTCCTTGTGGATGACTGTGGATACCAATGGGGACTGGAGGAAAATGAGGAAGAACTCCGGTGTTGCATGTGAACTCAACATTTCTTTAAAAATGAAATCTTAGGTCTGTCCTCTGAAAGGCTGTAGGAGCAATGACATCCCTGGAGTAATTAAATACCCCCAGGACCGAGACACTGGCTTGTAAACAATATTCCTGATCAAAAGAAACCAACTGTCCTTAAAGACATGGCTGATTCCAGATCTAGAGAAGAAAAAGTACAATGTTAGGTTTGAAAATCTTTTGCCAGACAACAAGGAAGTGTTCTTTAAAGAATAATAGAATAATGATAACCAATTCAGACAAGGATTATCACCTGATGCTAAAACCACGCTATTAAGGAACAGAAATTCACATCTGTCCCTATAGAATACTTACTGTTTTGTTGATCAGTCTCTCAGTCATATCCAACTCTTTGAGACCCCATGGACTGTAGCCCACCAGGCTCTTCTGTCCATGGCATTCTCCAGGCAAGAATACTGAAGTGGGCTGCATTTCCATCTCCAGGGCATCTTCCCAACCCAGGGATCAAACCCAAGTCTCCTGCTTGGCAGGCTGATTCTTTACCACTGATCCAACAGAGAAACCCTACTTTTATTTACAGAGTATCATTCCATAAATAACTCACTAAGTACAAAGGAGAAAAATGATCCTTCATAATGGAGAGATCTAACAGTCACCATCTTCACCAACCAAATGATCAGATTATGATCATCAGAGGAATAAGCCATCTTCTTGTTCTTTTGATGTGACACAGTAAGAAGTACACATGTCATCTATGTCAAAAATGTTCAACCTGGTGGTTCTCAAAGTGTGGCCCCCAGACTAGCTGCATCAGCATTAGCATTAGCATTAGACATGCAAATAGGTCCTACTGAATCAGGAACTTTGGAAGTAGGCCAAACAATCTATGTTTAATAAGCCCTCTAGATGATTTTCAAACATGTTAAAATTGGAGAACCTGTGGTTTAACCTGAATCTAATGGAAAAACAGTGAGGTAAATTCAGATAATCAAATTTTCTACTGGCCTGAAATCTTCAAAAAAGTGGAGGCCACAAATAACAAAAAAGTACAGTCTAGGAGGAATTGTGGAAGGAAACTTTTAGATTAAAGCTAAGGAGATGTAACAATCTAATACAGTGAATTTTAATTGGGTCCTGAATTTAAAATAATAAAAAATATCCAGTTATGATGTCTGCAACTTGTCAACTTAATTTCAAATGATCCAAAAATAAATAAAAAACAAACAGGTATTATCTATATAGAAAGGGAAAATAAACCTGAAAAAAATGCTAACAGTTGATGTATATAGAGGTCATTGAGCAATTTTTTAGCTTTTTTGCAATTTTGAACATTTTCACAATAAGATGGACAAAATTAATGCAAAAATACATCTAGAAACCATAAGAAAAATGAGTATCCTAAAACCAAAAACAGAAGTTGACCCACAAAACAATCGAACAAATTCACTTTTGCAAAGTGAAATAAATTATTCTGAAGCAATTAAATGCTTGGCAATTGAAGTGGCAGAGTTGAGATAACAGGGTTAGTCACTTACTGAGCTCTGACATAGGTTTCACCCCCATATTTTATAGCCACCCACACGTGGACTATATTAAAAAGTGCTGCACTGCCAATTTTTCCCTTTAGTACAGAGGAAATGCAGAGAGAGTTAATAACATCATCAACCATAAGCTTTTAAGGTTCAGCATCCTAATAAAACTGATGAATCTTGACTTGCAGCCTCAGCAGTTAAATTACTGCTATGAAAATCACTGCCAATGGCCAAGTTGCATGAAAGAATAATTATACATGTTTACTGTTAACCATCAGTCAAGTCCAAGAGCTTTGAGATGAAATATGAAATGCAATTAAATGTGAATGTTAGTCTGAGGGCCTACCTGCCCCAATCTCTCTCTTTTCCCTACCCCCACACTGCTTTTCTCTCTCTCGCTCATGCACACACACACACACACACACACACACACAAGAAATGAGTATAATATTTTCTTTAAATATTTTCCTGGCACTTTAAAAAAGCTATTATAAAATAAAAAACAGCAAGTCCTAAATGACATCCCTGAAAGAAGGGGTCCAATCAACTGCAAACAAATCAATAAAGTGGGCACTATGTTAATAGAAGTATTAAACCTTTCATTTTACAATCTGTTCTTGAGAAACTGTACTATCCGTAGCAAGATGCTATCTCCATATTTAAAGTATATGATTTATGGCTAACTTTCTTCTATAGCTTTTAAGAGAAAGCATTTTTCAGTTGTCCCATGTGAGCTGCTAACATCTGCACTGATGAAAGAATTGAAAAAAGGAAAATTCACAAAGGATTACCACTATCAGATTTTTAAAAAGAGAAGCAATACATTATAATTTGATGTACTGATGTTTTTGAAGTACTTTCCAATGTAAACTTTAAAAGATCATAATGAATATTTAATTTCAATGCAGCACACATTGAAAGTTCAAAATTACTGGCCACTAAGAAACTAAATCCACTGATAAAATAATGTAACCACTTATTACATCCACAGGCATGATTTTGAGCTGTGATTATACATAAATCTCATGTCTCTACAACTGATAACTGTAGGATTACTAGATATTTCTGCAACCTTAAAATTGAATACATAGTCAATAGTGAGAGGAGTTAGTTAATGGATAGCAGTTGCAGCTGCAAAGTGAATTACCATTCTTTGAAAATCTGAATTTAATCTTGAATGGTCTCTATACTACAAGGAAAAACTATTTTGAAGCCTTTTATTATTAAGTCTCTTATCCTGTCTTCAGTTGCCAGCTGCATATCCATCAGACTTGGGGAAAAGAGCAAATTCCAATCAGTGAATAGCTTGAAATTGAGGGTTCTTGAGGGAAGGTTTTCAAGTGAAACAGGGCTCCAGAGAGGATTTTTAGCCTTGTGGCTATGACTGTGTCCTATGCAGACAGACAGATGTGTTTGAATAACTCCACCGCCTACAAACTGTGCAACCTAATGAAAACCACATCAGTTTTTCATGTCTTTGGTTCCCCATCTGTAAATGAGGATATTTATCTCATGATTGGGCTTCCCCAGTGGCTCGGTGGTAAAGAATATGCCTGCAATGCAGGAGGTGCGGTTGTGACCCCTGAGTCAGGAAGATCCTCTAGGGAAGGAAATGGCAACCCACTCCAGTATTTTTGTCTGGAGAATTCCATGGACACAGGAGCCTGGCAGGCTGCAGTCCACGGGGTTGCAAAGAGTTGGACACAACTTAATGACTAAGCAACTTATTCATTAATTCATTCCTTGTTTCTCATTTTATTTCATTTTTTTTATCCCTTGATAGTAACAGACTCCTTGTGCATACTACCTGCTGTGACAGGTTGTCTTTTGTATTTATTGTCTTAAGATTATACATAATATTTTCTTTGTGTGTGCTTAGTTGCTCAGTTGTGTCCGATTCTTTACGACCCCAAAACTATAGCCCACCAGGCTCCTCTGTCCATGGGACTTCCCACACAAAAGAGTCAGACATGACTGAACAACTAAACAACAACCAACCAACCACAACTGACATATATTAAGTATTCGGTAGACTGTTGTTCTTGATACTTATTATTTGATACAATCCTAATGTTATTTACTGGAAATAACACCCAGTTGTGGATGTGTCTGGTAGTGAAAGTAAAGTATGATGCTATAAAGGACAATATTGCACAGGAACCTGGAATGTTAGGTCCATGAATCAAGGTAAATTGGAAATGGTCAAACAGGAGATGGAAAGAGTGAACACTGACATTTTAGCAATCAGTGAACTAAAATGGACTGAAATGGGTGAATTTAATTCAGATGATCATTACATCTACTACTGTGGGCAAGAATCCCTTAGAAGAAATGGACTAGCCAACATAGTCAACAAAAGAGGCTGAAATGCAGTACTTGGGTGCAGTCTCAAAACATGACAGAATGATCTGTTTGTTTTCAAGGCAAATCATTCAGCATCACAGTAATCCAAGTCTATGCCCAAACCACTAATGCCAAAGAAGCTGAAGTCAAACGGCTCTACGAAGATCCATAAGACCTTCTAGAACTAACACCCAAAGAAGATGTCCTTTTCATTATAGGGGACTGGAATGCAAAAGTAGGAAGTCAAGAGATACTTCTAATAACAGGCAAGACTGGCCTTGGAGTATAAAATGAAGCAGGGCATAGGCTAACAGTTCTATCTCTGCCAAGAGAATGCACTAGTCGCAGCAAAAACCCTCTTTCAACAACGCAAAAGACAACTCTACACATCAACATCACCAGATGGCCAATATCGAAATCAGATTGATTATATTCTTTGCAGCCAAAGATGGAGAAGCTCTATACAGTCAGCAAAAAAAAAAAACAAGACTAGGAGCTGATGGTGGCTCAGATCATGAACTCCCTATTGCAAAATTCAGACTTAATTGAAGAAAGCAGAGAAAACCACTAGGCCATTCAGGTATGACCTAAATTAAATCCCTTACAATTATATAGTGGAAGTGACAAATAGATTCAGGGGATTTAGCTATGACAGATAGAGTGCCTGAAGATCTATGAACAGAGGTTCATAACATTGTATAGGAGGCGGTGATCAAAACCATCCCCAAGAAAAAGAAAGGCAAAAATGCAAAAAGGTCTCTGAGGAGGCCTTGCAAATAGCTGAGAAAAGAAGAGATGCTAAAGGCAAAGGAGAAAAGGAAAGATATACCCATCTGAATGCAGAGTTCCAAAGAAAAGCAAGAAGAGATAAGAAAGCCTTCTTAAGTGAACAGTGAAAAGAAATAAAGGAAATTAATGGAATGGCAAAGACTAGAGATCTCTTCAAGAAAATTAGAGATGCTAAGGGAATATTTCATGCAAAGATGGGCTCGATAAAGGACAGAAACTATATGGACCTAACAGAAGCAGAAGATATTAGAACTATACAAAAAAGATCTTAATGACCCAGACAACCACTATGGTGTGATCACTCACCTAGCGCCAGACATCTTGAGGTGCGAAGTCAAATGGGCCTTAGGAAGCATCACTAGGAACAAAGCAAGTGGAGGTGATGAAATTCCAGCTGAGCTATTTCAAATCCTGAAAGATGATGCTGTGTAAGTGCTGCACTCAACATGCCAGCAAATTTGGAAAAGTCAGCAGTGGCCACAGGACTGCAAAAGTTAATTTTCATTCCAATCTCAAAGAAAGGCAATGCCAAAAAAAACGTTCAAACTACCACACAATTGCATTCATTTCACATGCTAGCAAAGTAATGCTCAAAATTCTCCAAGCTAGGCTTCAAAAGTATGTGAACCAAGAACTTCCAGATGTTCAAGCTGGATTTAGAAAAGGCAGAAGAACCAGAGATCAAATTGGCAACATCTGTGGAATCATGGAAAAAGCAAGAGAATTCCAGAAAAATATCTACTTCTGCTTCATTGACTATGCCAAAGCTTTTAACTGTTATATCATAAAAAATGGTGGAAAATTCTTAGAGAGATGGGAATACCAGACCACTTACCTGTCTCCTGTGAAACTTGTATGCAGGTCGAGAAAGTAACAGTTAGAACCAGACATGGAACAGCAGCAGACTGGTTCTAAACAGGGAAAGGAAAGTGCATCAAGGTTGTATTTTGTCGCCCTTTTTATTTAACTTCTATGCATGGTACATCATGTGAAATGGTGGGCTGGAAAAGCACAAGCTGGAATCAAGATTTCCAGGAGAATATCAATAACCTCAGATATGCAGATGACACACTCAGATGTCAGAAAGTGAAGAACTAAAGAGCCTCTTGATGAAAGTGAAAGAGGAGAGTGGAAAAGCTGGCTTAAAACTCAGCATTCAGAAAACTAAGATCATGGTATCCAGTCCTATCACTTCATGGTGAATAGATGGGGAAACAATGGAAACAGTGGCAGACTTTATTTTCTTGGGCTCCAAAATCATTGCAGATAGTGACTGCAGCCATGAAATTAAAAGATGAATGTTCCTTAGAAGAAAAGCTATGACAAACCTAGAGAGCATATTAAAAAGCAGAGACATTACTTTGCCAACAAAGATCCATCTAGTCAAAGCTATGGTTTTGCCAGTAGTCATGTATGGATATGAGATCTGGATCATAAAGAAGGCTAAATGCCAAAGAATTGATGCTTTTGAACTGTGGTGTTGGAGAAGACTCTTGAGAATCCTTGGGCTGCAAAGAGATCAATCAATCCTAAAGGAAATCAATCCTGAATATTCATTGGAAGGACTGATGCTGAAGCTGAAGCTCCAATACTTTGGCCACCTGATGTGTAGAGCCAACTCATTAGAAAAGACCCTTATGGTGGGAAAGATTAAAGGCAAGAGAAGAAGGGGATGACAGAGGACAAAATGGCATCACCGACTCAGTGGACATGAATTTGAGTGAGCTCTGGGAGATGGTGAAAGACAGAGATGCCTGTCTTGCTGAAGTTCATGGGGTCACAAAGATTAGAATATGACTGGGAACTGAACAACAGAAACAGTGTTCTCTACTAATGTTTCCCTTTCAGTAGCTTGTGAATCCTGAATGATAGTAGTGGTTGTGATGATAGTGGCTGTAGCAACTGTAGTGGTGGGGAGTTAAAAGACCAAAGCTTGGAACTCTGTGTCTGTTGGTCAAAGCCTGTTTCCTATAATTCCCTTCTACTGCTTTCCCAGTATTCTACCCCATCTAGGAATGTCTCTTTGAGACAATGTTTATATAGAAGAAAACTATGCAGAAATTTAAAGAAACATTGGCATGGATAACGTCAAATATTTCTAATCTCAGCTTAATCCCTAAATATAACTGTTGATTTACTGATTTACTATCACCCTCCTCCATCCTTTCTCAAAAGCACTGAACATTTCCCTCTGGGTTTCAGAATGCAATAGTTTTAGGATGACTGTTTTTCCTTTGGCAAGACACTTTTTTGTGTCTGCAGGGGAGGGGGGTGGCTCTTAAACCTCTTATAAGACTGCTCCAGTGGTGTTATCCTCCTGTATGTCTGAACTAAATTCCTCTCTGGTTCTTTTTTGGCCTCCAGAAGAACAACTCCAGTACCTCAAAGTTCAATGTCACACCACCAATGAGTGACCAGGTGGGACTCATCACTTTCTTCTCTATTTATATGATCATTATTTTTATGACCATAGTCTTTGACAAACTAACACAGGCAATTTTTGCCCATTGTCTTAAATAACGGACAGAATTGTTTATCTGTGAGATCTATGAGAAAATAGACCACATATGCTTTGATCCTCCCTCCATTCTCAACACCTGGCATAGTGGCTGGTATGGGAAAGTATTTGCTGAATGATAGAATGAATGGCAGAAAGAAAGTAAGAAGCAAAATAAGAGAGAAAAAGGAAGCAGAAAAAAGAAAAATAGCAGTTCTAATCTCAGTTTTGAACTCAGATGAAATATATAAAAGATTGATTGCTTTTTTCAAAAATGCCATAAAATGGTTAAGTTGAATGTTTAAAAAATAGGTTGAAAAAAAATAAAAATTAGGGAACAACTCAAAAGACAATGCAAAAATATTATTACATAGGTGAGCTGTTCTCTACCAAGAACACAACTATAAAAAAGTAAGGAGGCTTAAATATTAACAGTAACACCTATAAGGAAAGGATATCCTTATAGCTATAAGTATGAAATACCAAAACAGATGACAATTGATAACCCAATCTCTCTTTCTCAAATATTTTTGAAAACACAAGAGTGATATTCATCTGCCTGGAACAATCGAGGAATGTTTCTGCCAAGATGACTTATCAAGCCCTGTTTCCATGCTGATAAGATTTTCATAGACTCCTTTCTAGCTATGTCTAAATGGCCAATGTAAGTAATCCCCTAGGATATTAGCATTTGGAGTACATGTACCTACTGAGGCTTTTAATATAAATGAATATTTAGAGAATAATTTAGGATTAGAAGTCTCAACCATTTTATATTTCATGAAAGTATATCAAATTTATGTCAGACTTTTAGATGAAGAACTGTATTTTCCCCAGTAGAATACCATTGTATGTACATAAATTGAATGCACATTGGGGATAATAAGCGACTACATGGTGTAATAGAAAAATCCACATTTAAAAATTATAACAAAAACATTTGGGCAGATAATTCTAACCACCCTGATATTAACAAGCAAGAAAATAGCACATAAAAAGAAAACCTTTAAAATTTTTCAGCTATTCAAACTAGCAAGAAAGTACTTAACAGTGTCAGTTAAAATTTCCACTGACTTACACTACAAGCAGCTTTAGAATAAAGCTTTTGCCAAACTTCTATCTCTAAAATGCTTCAGTCCATAGTGCTCAAATTGTAACAATATCTCTGTCAATATACAGAATATATTGTGTCATCAGAGAAGAAAATAAATAAAAAGTAAGCAAGTTAGGAGCTATTAAGAGCTTACTATGTGCCAAGTACTATCTATATACATTAGTACCTTGCACACACTTAAAACTTTAATCTACATAAGAAGACTATGAGGTATATACAATTATTATGCCCATTTACAGATGAAAAACTGAGGTTTTGAATGTAAACAATAGGAAACGTAAGGATACAGATTAGCGTGAGGGAGAAATTTATCCATTCTAAAAATGCGGATTCTGTAGGGCATTATCGCCCTCCCTATCAGGCCCCTCAGTGCTGGATTCTTAGCCTTCAGCTGTACTGAGACCCTTAGGCCCTCACTTCTCAGGAGAATCATTTCTTAGTGATACATAGGCCAGAGTGATTGTGGTAGCTCCCTCACTTTCTGGGTGACCAACATGTGGGATGTGAAGGAAAAGACTCAAGAATAACACCATAGATTTTGGCTTTAGCAACTGGAGTTGGATGGCAGTATTATTTTCTGAAATGTGGAAAACTGTGGGAGAGATCAGAAGTTTACTTGGATGAGTTAAGTTTGAGTTGCTTATCAGACAAGCAGGTAGAATTCCCAGGTAGGCTGGGGTCTGGGGGAGAGGCCCATGCTCAAGATGTACATTTGGGACTTAAAGTCATGAAACTGAACAAGGAGAATGGATGTAGAGGAGGAGGGACAGACATTAGGTTGCATCCTGGACACTCCAACATTTAGAGTTATAGAGATCAGAGAAAATGAGCAGAAGGCATGAAGAGAAGTAAGAAAGACACAAGGAGTGTTGTCTAGAAAGCCAAGTGAAGACAGTATTTCAAGAAAGAGGGAGTGATAGTAATCAATACTCAAGTACCCCAGGTAGGTCAAGTATGATGAAGGCCAAGGACGGATATCAATAGCTGGATTTTGCAACCTGGAGATCACGGATGTCCTTGACAAACTGATAGTCATGCTATAGAAAAACTTTTGCTTCCTATTTTTTCATTTGCCAGAAAACACTCTTTGAAATCATATTTTTAATGAATGTATCTCATAACATAAACACACAATGACTTGTTTAATCAAATTGTTATAACGGATACTTAGATGATTTTCAATTTTTTACTTTTATAAGTAACAAGGCAAAATCATTCTTGAATATAAGTCAGTCATACTATTTAAGTGAATTCAGTGAGTACTATAGCATGCACTAAAATAGTACAAAAATAAGGGAAATTTTGTCTCTAAACAGCATTTACAATAATTATTATTCACAAAATTTATATTATTTAATTATATAATATTAAGTAGCATGCTTATAATATTTATTCTTACATTTCTAATATAGTATTATTACAAAGAAGCTCAGAAAATCCTGTACATAGTAATCCCTCAATAGTTCTGATTATTTTTATTAGCTCTTATTATTTTTTTTTAAAGGAGGGTGAGATTTAGAGAAAAAAATGTTTGCATACTTTTATGTCAGCAACAAGTCCACTTCTGCTATAATTCTAGCTGCAGTAAACTGTCAGTGAAAACTCTCTTTGGGAGGTTTTTATTACACATAAGCAGAGTTGTCTTCATATGTGCATATAAAATGTAAACATGACAATTTATAATGAAAGTGCTCCACAATTCACAAAACATTTCCCATTCCATTTCTCGACCAGTGCTCGGAAAGCAGCGTGGGTAACTAAAGCTCTTCATTTAGCCAGTTGTCTGAAATTCTCATTTTTTTCTCTTCTTTATTCTTCCCCATACATGGTCAGTAAGAAACTCATCTCCAACATCACTCATGGCCCCCAAATGTCTCTTAGATAGAGTTCACACTTCTGCCTGTCATTTTCATTCTCTCCTGCTACTCTGCATAAGGCATTCTGCACTCCCACCACTCTGGACTGCTCACAGTTCTCCAGTGAGCACCTCACCTCCCACTTTCACGCCCTTTGCTCAGGCAGTCTCCTCTGCTTGAAATGCAGTTCTTCCTTGTGCTACTTGGCCATGCAAAAGGCAAAGGCTTTGGCATTAGACAGACCCAGGTCCCAGCTTGCCTTTTTCATTTACTAGTTGTGTGGCCTTGACAGATTATTAACCTTCTCAGAAATGAATTTTCTCACTTGCAAACAGTGATAATAATACCTACCTTGCCGGATGACGGTGAGAATTAAATAAAGTAAGATAACAAAAATATCTATTATGTTTTTAAACTCTACTTTGAGTAGAGAGTAAATGCACATGACTCAAAATTCAAAATATAAAAAAGAATAGATCTCCCTTTATTCCACCCACCAGATGAAGTTCCTTTAACAGAGGTTATATTTTTTTTTCCATTTTTTTCAATCCTTTTAGATATTATGCACAAGTGGCAGTATATATACACAGTCTTTGACATCTTTCTTATTTCACTTCATAATTATATCTTGGAGAGTCTTTCCTGCCTGTACATAAACATTTGTCTTTTTCTTTTTTTAAATAGCTCTAGTGTTCCAAGTTATGGATGCACTATCATTAGATAAGCCTTTCCTCTATGGATAGACTTTAAGATTACTAGCAATACTTTTTTCCCAAGTATTTTACTGTAAAGGGTTTCAAACATGAACACAAGTTTAATTTTATAGTAAAACATTCACACGTCCACCAGCTAGATTCTATAAATAATATTTTATTATACACTTGCTTTATCACATATCTATCCATGCCTCCAATGAAGTGAAAGGGGAAAGTGTTAGTTGCTCAGTCGTGTCCAATTCTTCGTGACCTCATGTACTGCAGCCTGTCAGGCTCCTCTCTCCATGGTATTCTCCAGGCAAGAACACTAGAGTGGGTTGCCATTCCCTTCTCCAGGGCATTTTCCCAATTTAGGGATCAAACCATTGCAGGCTGACTCTTACCATCTGAGCCACCAGGGAAACCGGATCCCTCCTATTTCTATTAATTTCAGAATATGTTGCAGATATTATCACTGAGATTTCTCAGTTTTAACTCTCACAACCGCTTCACTCAAATTCTACTGAATTATTTGCAGCGTCTAGGTGTCTGTGTCTTTCTCACCTATGGGCTCCTATATATACTGCTTCTTTGTGGCGCATTCTTTCAATTTTTTTTTTTTTTTTTCTGACAGATTGCTATTAGTCATTTGAAACTCACCTGAAGACTGCTTCTGCCGTAAAGGTTTTCCTTAATTCCCCAAGACAGGTTTGTCTATCCTTTCAGAGTGCCTTATGTGCTCCCTGATAGAACAGTATCCTTCTGTAATGTAATTAAATATTTTCTTACTTTCCCCTCCAGATCTCTGGAGGAAAAGACTGCTATGTATTCATTCATTATTATATCTTCACCCTTTAGCCAAGTACCTGGCATACAAGTAGATGCTGATAAAAGTTTAAGGGAAAAGGTAAGAAAATAAAAAGGGCTTAGGAGCGGGGAGAATGACAGCCACACATACATAGTGATATGGGCAGAACTGTGCCCCTTCAAATTCATATAATGAAGCCCTAACTCCCAGGGCCACAGAAAGTGACTTTATATGGAGAAAAGGCCTTTAAAGTGGTGATTAAGGTAAGATGAGGTCATTAGGTTGGGGCCCTAACCCCATGTGCCTGGTGTCCTTATGAAAGGAGGAAATTTGGACACACAGAGAGATACCAGAGATCCATGCAGACAGACAAAAGGCCATGTGAGGACACAGGAAGAAGGTGTCTATCTACAAGTCAAGGAGAAAAGCTTCAGCAGAACCTACTGAGGCCTTGATCTTGGACCTGTAGTCTCCAGAACTAGGAGAAAGTCAATTTCCATGGTTTAAGTCACTCAGTTTCTGGCATTTTGCTATAGCAGCCCTCACAGGCTAATACAGTCCGAGAAAAAATAATACAGAGGGTTAGAGCATATAGGAGGGAAGATGGCTGGGTCAGAGCCTAAGAGCAGTGCATTGGAGGCATGCGGAAGATTCGATGTCCTGGCAAGGATGTCACAACTGAGGGAAAAAGACCGATTCTTCATTTTTCATTCAGAACAAAGAGAAGAGGGTGATTTTAAATTAAAACCTCTGTTCTCTAGATTATAATGTGAACATATAATTAAATTTGATTTTGATTGGGCAAGGCTCTCTCAGTTGTAATTCTCATGGATTTAAGTCATAAACTATAATGGATTTACATGGTGTGAGAATTTAGTCTGATTATAATAAGCCACTCAAGCTTAAGGAGGCACAAGCATTCACAGCAATATTACATTGTTGGGACTGCTCAGAAATCTCTAAATTTTTAGTCTGTTTATAAAGTTGGATGGAATTATATGATTTAGTATTTCCCTCTTCTCTATTGGGTAAGTTTGTTTCAAAGAGATGTTTTCCTTAGAAGATCAAATTTGACACACTGACATACTCAATGGCATTATGAAAAAGGAAAAATTGATCACAGGACATGTGGTTCTGTTATGGTTCTGTTTCATCTCATGTTGTGGCCATATTTTTGTGTTAAAAACTATATGCCAGCTTTGACAAACTGTTCATTTCCCTTCATATTTTGGGTAAGTCAATATATTTAGGACAGTACATAAATCATTAAGTGAAATCAAATAATGTCTGGTTTTCATCTCAAAATACGATTAAAATGTGTGAAATTATATTCTGTCTATATCATGATAGCTATGATCAGGAGACTACATGGTTAATTTCCCTGACAGACTATAAAATCACCCAGCCAGGAATGGTGAAAGCTGTTAATCAGGAAGATAACCTTTGAAAGCCTTGCTCCTTTCATAATGGTTGCTAGTTAAATATGAACATCTGGGAAATCATTATGAATTCATGGTGCATAAATCTATTGCCCTATGTACAGTACCCCTTTTTATCACAGACTTTCCATAATAAGAAAAGAATTAGTGTGTCAAAATTTTTTTTAACCATACACATATTTGATGTACCATTTATCAACAAAATTGACACTGCTCTTGGATGTCCATAGTGCTGGCTATAAAATGGGGACAATAATATTTAGCTGAGAAATATCTAAAAGGCTTAATGTTATAGCAATGCTTTGAATTTGCTACTTTTTATGATGTTGTCTCAGAGGTTCACTTTGATACTTATCTCATGACATATGAAGTGGAGAAGGTAATGGCACCCCACTCCAGTATCCTTGCCTGGGGAATCCCACGGACAGAGGAGCCTGCTGGGCTACAGTACACGGGTCACAAAGAGTCAGACACGACTGAACTGACTGAGCACACGTATGAAGAACAAGGGGAAAAAGTGGAAGCAGTAACAGATTTTCTTGGGACCAAAATCACTGAGGATGGTGACTGCAGCCATGAAATTAAAAGATGCTTGCTCCTTGGAAGAAAAGCTATGACAAACCCAGATAGCATATTACAAAGCAAAGAAATCACTTTGCCAACAAAGTTCCACATAGTCAAAGCTATGTTTTTTCCAGCAGTCATATACGGATGTGAGGATTGGACCATAAGGAAGGCGGAGCACCGAAGAACTGATGCCTTTGAATTGTGGTGTTGGAGAAGACTCTTGAGAGTCCCTTGGACTGCAAAGAGATCCAACCAGTCAATCCTAAAGGAAATCAACCCTGAATATTCATCGGAAGGACTGATGCTGAAGCTGAAACTCCAACACTTTGGCCACCTGATGAGAAGAGCTGACTCACTGGAAAATGCTGGGAAAGATTGAAGGCAAAGGAGAAGAGGGAGGCAGAGGATGAGATGATTAAATAGCATCACTGACTCAATGGACATGAATCTGAGCAAAGTCTGGCAGATAGTGAAAGATAGGGAAGCCTGACATGCTGCAGTCCATGGAGTCACAGAGAGTTGAACACAGCTTAGCAACTGAACAGCAACAACATAATGAAGTAAATTCAGTGAAATGGCCTTTTGTTTTACACATACATAACATAGGTTTGATAAATTTATGTGGTTTCCTCAAACCAGTCTTTATTCTTCTAATGTTTTTTACTTTCAATATCTAATGGAAAATGCTGGGAAAGATTGAAGGCAAAGGAGAAGAGGGAGGCAGAGGATGAGATGATTAAATAGCATCACTGACTCAATGGACATGAATCTGAGCAAAGTCTGGCAGATAGTGAAAGATAGGGAAGCCTGACATGCTGCAGTCCATGGAGTCACAGAGAGTTGAACACAGCTTAGCAACTGAACAGCAACAACATAATGAAGTAAATTCAGTGAAATGGCCTTTTGTTTTACACATACATAACATAGGTTTGATAAATTTATGTGGTTTCCTCAAACCAGTCTTTATTCTTCTAATGTTTTTTACTTTCAATATCTACACCAAGGGGCACATACACTATTCAGTGAAGAGATTTTTCCTAGACTTCTTATAGATACAGATGCCAAAGGCCTATGTTACTTATGAAAAGTGAAAAGCCAAAGAGGGTCACATAATTTTAAACTCAATAAAGAGTCTCCCACCTAACAAAACTTGATTATCGATGCCAGAAGATTTTGAGAGACAATTCTCATGCCATTTGAAAAGGAACACTGAATTTTACACAATGGGAAACAAGGAACAGATTACAGCTCTGCCTAATGGTGTTAAGGGACTAAAATTCTTCTGTTATAAATATTAATTTGCTGGAGTATATAACTAGGACAGACCCTAATTCCAAATTAAACTTAATTGAAAGTTGTTTTTGAAAATATGGTAGGAGAGATTTCTCTTTTTAGTGTTGCCAAACAGAACTGACTCTGGACATTTCTTCATTGTCCTTTCAGTCAAGTTAAGACCATAATGAGAACCAGTCCTGTTGTTTTCTAACCCAACAGCTTAAATAAAACTTAAAATCTGGATTCTTTATTAAAATACATGAAAAAGGGCTTTTTAAAAGCTTGGCATTAAGGTATACATATTTATCTGCAATAGTAAGTAACATACATATGTCTAATATAACCATGGACAAAATAATAGTATGCATCTGTCATTTACACTTGTGGATAAGGCAATTTTATTCCTTACAATAAGCTTTATTGTATTAAAATTTTTTTTTTTCATTTGCTCAGTCATGTCTGACTCCCTGGAACCCCGTGGACTGCAGCACAGCAGGCTTCCCTGTCCTTCACTAACTCCTGGAGTTTGCTCAAATTCATGTCCGTAGAGTCAGTGATGCAATCCAACCATCTCATCCTCTGTTGCCCTCCCCTACTGCCCCCCGCCTGTCCTCCTGATAAACAATTATTTCAATACATCAATATGAAAAAAATCATAGTTAAAACATAAGGCTAAAATATGTAAATTAGGTCAGAAAATTTTACTAGAGACCCTTGTAACATGTCATTGAAAACTGTAATTGAATAAATATTTGTGTAATTGGTTTGTTACTCATCTCCTTCGTTAGACTATATAAAAGGGTGCTGAAGTACTTGTTTTGAGGAATCACTGTTTACCTAGGGAGAGGGAAGAAAGGCAAGTAAGAAATAATATTTATTGTCTACCTACTATAGGTCAGCTCCTGTGCTATAGAAGCTTTATTTCTTTTAATACTAACAACGGCTTTGGACAGAAAGTATCAGAGTCTCCATTAAACAGCTGAAAAACTGAGATAAAAGAGATTAAGAGACGTTCTTCACAAGCAGAGCAAGGTCTAGGACTAGATCCCAACCCCGTACATTTTCCACTTGGCCACAGTGTAACCTTAAGGAAAGCAAAGATAAGCCTTTTATAAAGGATGACTTTTGTTTTTATAAAACAGAAAACCAGTACTTTCTCCAGCCACCAACCAGTAGTTCATAAGCTTGACTGCTCATCTGAATTATCTGAAGAGCATTTAAAACATATCTGGGCTCCACAGCCAGAGACCCTGATTCAGAAGGTTTGGGGCAGGCATTTCTATTTTTTAAAATCTCTGTAAGTGAATTTGATCCTTTTTCAGGCTTGAAGTTCTGCTGTTTTCCAAGCCTACCAAATGTCCTATCCCACCCTTTCCAAATAAACATCTTTCTGGTTGAAAGGGGAAGATTAAGAGTATATCTAACATCTACTGTACTCAAGTTCCAGGCATTGTGTAAAAGGGTTTCATATCTATTGCTTGCTGTTGTAGAGCTGCTAAGTTTGCAACCCCATGGACTATAGCACACCAGGCTTCTCTGTCCGTGAGATTTTCCAGGCAAGAATATTGGAGTGGATTGCCATTTCCTTTTCCAGCGGATCTTCCCAATTCAGCGATCAAACCCACATCTCCTGCATTGACAGGCAGATTCTTTACCACTGAACCCCCAAGGAAGCCCTCTCCTAACAATTACTAAAGCTTTATTACTAGGTTAATTTTGTCTGACTTCACCTTCCCTGCAAAGGAGTTCGCGCTCTAGAAGTTCTTCCTGTAAATTGTCTTCTGGCTGATCAGCTGCACCAGTCCAACAGGCATACCAGACTGTTGGCTATGGGCCTGGCTTAGGCCCAGACTAGGGACCACCGTGATACCCACATCAACATGAAACTGGTTCGAAAAGTATGAGGTAAGAAAAGAAGATGATTGACGTGGTAAAGGAGCACAATACCTCTGCTCTGCCTTCTTCTACATCTCATACCCAGAACATGAACTTGTCACACCCCTGAATAGACATCTTACTGAACACACACACAGAAAATCTTTCATCTGGAGTAAAAGTTCTAAATCCACAACAGAACTATGTCCCCAGAACACTGGTCTACTGAAAACAAACCTGGGAGAGTTGTAGGAAAGGGGCAGGATATCAGAAACTAAGGATCTGTGTGAATACCAGTTTTTACTAACTTATCAGACAGTCCTGGAGTTTTGGCTTTTTTTCTGACCTTATTAGGAAATGTACAAATTTTTGGGGGGCCAAGTCATCCTATTCCTGAGGCAGCCTTTTCTAGTTCAGTTCCTAACCCGGGCTACTCTATTTCCTTGACCCAACTTCCAGTGATATTGGCTTTTAGGGAATAGAGTGGATGGAACTGAAGGTTAGGAGCAGTGACGAGGAAGGATTATAAAGTAATTGTGTTTACTACTGTGATCTTGCCTTGTTCGCTGGTCTGTGTGTCTTAAAATTTGATGCTGCAGAACCACTGGTGGTTTTTGAGAAGTGTGATAAAATGAAATTGTCTGCCCGTAGTGGGTAATCTGGATTAATGAAGGGAGATTTGGAAACAGGTTATTGTTAGGATACAATGGAAAAAAAAGAATTTTTAAAGTAATGTTTTAAATGGAAGATGTATATATGTCAGCAAGAGAAATGCAGCTATCAGAACAGCGAATAATTTTGGAGAGAATAAAATGGATTAAATTTGGGATAAAACCCATTTCAGATAATGGTGTTTGAGATAGCTACTGATACAGAACTGGAGCTTAATAGAGATGATATAAAGATAAATACAGAGAAAAAGAGTTAAATTGTTGCACGGGGTCACATTACCAAAGAAAAGAACATAGAGAACTGAACACCAAGAACCAAATAAACCCTGGGAACACCCACAGTTACCAGAATGGAAAGTGAAAAAAGGAGATTCGGACTTTAGTCAAAAAGTGGACATTAAAGAGTGACTCCCGTTAAACAAATCAAGTAGTGGTAACTGTTGCTTTGTTTTTACCCTGGAGTAAAGGCTCAAACAAGCTCCGGCATGCTCTATTCACTGGCTGGTACTATACCAGAACATCACTCAAATGTTATCTTTGAAAATTCATCTTCAAATGGGGATTTTTATACTTCATTAGTTAAATTTCCCCAAAATGAGTCCTACGCACTCTCACCTTGGGCTGAAACAAAATTGTATCTATCAACATGTTAAAAATGTGCACAGTAGGACAGGCAGTGCCTGAAATATAAGGGCTTAATAAACATGTTAAAGGAATAATTGAGAGACAGAATGTGTAAAACTACAATGCAGCACAAACTGGGTCTAGAAACCAGAACATGGAACAAAATTCTACATGGCCATAATACTGTAGAAGCGCCAAATAGATGAAACAAGAAAGACCAGATAGATCTTCTAAGCAAAGCACTCTGATCCAATAAAGATTTAGCAGGGGTGTTGAATACCCATGACACAAAAATCTGTGCTGTGTGGAAAATGCAGGTTAAATCTGGGCCAATGTTGCTATGCATGCGTGCTTAGTCACTGAGTCGTGTCGGACTCTGCGACCGCCGTTCTCCTCCATCCACAGAAATTTTCAAACAAGAATACTGGAGTGGGTAGCCATTTCCTTCTCCAGGGGATCTTCCCGATGTAGGGATCAAACCTGCGTCTCCTGCATTAGCAGGCAGATTTTTTACCACTGAGCCACCTGGGAAGTCCATAATGTTGTTATGCTATAATTTAAAACCCAAGCTTTGCATGAGTATTTTCAGCATGTTACTGCTAGGAAACACAGGATACTTAGCCCCTTGGGCTCAGTACTGGGCGAGCCTTTTTAAGGGTACTGACTGGGCTCTGAATACATCTAGAGAGGATTTGGAAGGGATCCTGAGGACACTGATCAAAGAGATTAGAGGAATAAAAAATGATAAGAAAATTCCACCCCAAACAGAAAGACAAAGAAATGTGGTTTATTTAACCTAAGAAAGAGAAGGCTGATAAGTAACAGCCTTCAAGTATTTTGCCAATGTGGCGAGCAGCTGTTCCATTTCCCTGTAGGCAGCACAGGAGAGAATGAACTTCCACACTGTAGGAAAGCAGGCTGCAACCCTGGTCTTCCCCTAAGAGCTTCCTTCCTGCAGGAACTGCAGTGTACTATTTGAGAGGACCCTAACAGGCAGTGGCATTTCTTCTTCTCTGGTCTTTCTTTAGCATGAATGTGCAGTTATATATCTGAACAACTGTCCAGGGGAAGGGGAGAAAAATCTATAAACAGGCAAATCTTTTTCTAGCTTTATAGTTCTCAAAATCATCCCTTATACAGAGCCATCAAGAGATGCAAGAAGAAATCTTCTTGAGATTCTTATGAGAGTGAACTCTGAACCTTAAACCATAAAAATATTTTTTAAAGAAAATTTTCCTGCTGTTTAGCTACACGTCTGCTCGGGTATGTCCCATTGTGCCACTCAGAAAATTACTTTATCCAGTTATCTATATTCCTAGCCAAGGGTAAAAGGACACCCCATTTGACATTAGTCCACAAAACTGGAAGTTTGTAGACTTTTTGAAAATAAGTTACAACTCTTCTGTAAAGAATTATTCAAATGTCAGTGTAAGCCTATAAAGCAAAGTGACTACATGGTGGCCTTTTTATTACTGTCCTGTTCTAATTCGTTACTCTTTTGAAAGTAAAAGATCACTTTACATCAGGTTCCAAGCTCAGGAACATTCGGCTTCAGTCCATCCTTCGCTTCGTTTAGAAAATTACAAGGAACAAAATGAAAGAAGACTCCCATCTCTTTCTTGGATTCCAGAATTTCAGATTCATGAGTCATTAGACTTTTTGGATCACAGACTTAGTTTAAAAAGAAGTCAAGGGAAGTCCTTTGTAGCTATTGTGTGATTCTGAAGGCAAGCGTGGTTTCAGAATTACCTGCAGAATAGAAGAATTACTGTTCAAATTATAAATTCACCCCTTCCTCCCTCACTATTGAGCCAGGACAATACATAAGAGGAACGGGTGAGTGGCAGGCTCATATCTCATTCAACCTGCATTTGCTTGCTAGATGGATGTCACTTGGGGGCTATGGTCACTCAGCTGTACTTTGGAACAATGCTCTATCCTGGTTGAATAGCAGCTTCCTGAGATGTGCTAATCTTGCAATAATTTCTATTTCACTTTGGCCCTGGTTTCTGTTTCAGCTTTTAAAATTCTATCTTCTGGTAATTTTTGACCATATATTACTTCTTCAAACTTATTAATTATAACATTAACAAGGTCTCTTGGCTTCTGTCCTCTTTCTTTGGTTTCAGGAAGTGTCTCTGAGGGTTTTCTGGGCCCTGTTCTATCTGTTCTGTAAAACAGAACCTCAACTGGTCTGTTTCATATATGTGTTGTAATCTTTAAAAATTTTTATGTATTTGAGGCCCAATTTAGCAACAGGAAAACTTGCTTACTTTAATACCTAGTCATATAGTTTAAGTATTATACAGTATATAGTATAATATACAACTATCGAATTGATGCCTTCCAGCTGTGGTGCTAGAGAAGACTCCTGAGAGTCCCTTGGACAGGAAAAAGATCAAACCAGTCAATCTTCAGGGGAATTAACCCTGAGTGCTCGTTGGAAGGACTGATGCTGAAGCTGAAACTCCAGTATTTTGGTCATCTGATGTGCACAGCTGACTCACTGGGAAAGCCCCTGATGCTGGAAAAGGTTGAGGGCAGAAGGAGAAGAGGGCATCAGAGGATGAGATGGCTGGAAGGCATCACCAATGAATGGACATGAACTTGGGCAAACTCCAGGAGATGGTGAGACAGAAAGGCCTGGCGTGCTGCAGTCCATGGGGTCACAAGGAGTCAGACGTGACTGGGCAACAGAACAACAACAGTATAGAGTAACTATTTAATATTTGTGGAATAGATGTGTGAACAAACGACCTATGTCCTAGTCAAGCTGCTGGCAATTTTCTGTTTTATAGAGTAGACCTGCTGGGCAAAATAATTTTACTGTTACCTATCATTCTTAGGCAATTGTTAAAGAACACCCTATTATCTATTAGCTATTGAAATTAAGCAAAATTTAAAATTCAGTTCCTCAGTCACACTATGTCAAGTGCTCAGGAGCCAAACATGGCTGGTTTCAACCACATTAGACAGTGGAGATACAGAACATTTCTATCACCACAGAAAGTACTGTTGAATAGTACCGGATTAGACCTCTTTCACATTTATCAGTACAATACTGGCTGTCCACATAATCTTGCGCCAAACACTGGGTGTATCTAACTTTTCAGTCCACTTCAAGTACTAAAATTCCTTGCTTTAGTCTAAAGCAGATCATATCACAGTTTATTTTCCCAATCTGGCAACACAATAGCAAGGAACATCTAAATGACACATGCTGCTCTGTGTGTGCATGTACAGTGTGTGTGTTTATATGTGTGTGTGTGTGTATATAACAGATATTAGAACCAAATATTTAATTAATATTAAATAGTTAATCTTTTCATTTTACATCCCAACCCAAATTCCCTGCTGATCGCTGATATGAAATATATTATACAGAACAGAAGCAAACCTGTGCACCTCTTCTCACAACACAAAACTTTCTTCACATTTATAAAGAACATAAGACAGCCCTAAATAACTACATGGAGAGCACCTAAATAATAAAACAGTTCAGATGGCTGAATCCATGGCAATGCAGAAAGGCATTCAAAGCTAAGAGGAGAGTATTTTCCCTCAACAGGTTTTTAGCAGGCCTTATTTTTATTTTTAATTTTATTTATTTATTTTAATACAGAACTATGTTCACAAATAATGCTCCATGAATTTGCAATATCTATATCTATATCTATATATACTCATCCACTTAATAGCATTCAAATTGATCCTGTGGTGAGGAAAATGATCCTAAGGCTTTGAGGTCACTAAATCTTACTAAATTAGATACTCAGGTTTGCTATTAAGATTTTACAATATTCAGCAACAAAGAAGAATAAATCAGTTCAAGTTGGTGGTAATGAATATTACTTTTTATTTATTTGACTAGAGTTCTGCTGTTGGGTACAACTAGGCTAATAAAAAACATTATATGGCCTGGGTATATTTCATGGCAAACAGAAGGGGAAAAAGTGGAAGCAGCGACAGATTTTATTTTCTTGGGCTCTAAAATCATGGTGGATGGTGACTGCAGCCATGAAATTAAAAGATATTTGCTCCTTGGAAGGAAAGCTATAACAAACCTAGAAGCATATTAAAAAGCAGAGATATCACTTTGCTGACAAAGATCTGTATAGTCAAAGCTATGATTTTTCCAGTCATGATGTACAGACATAAGAGTTGGACCATAAAGGCTGATCCCTGAAGAACTGATGACTTTGAATTGTGGTGCTGGAGAAGACTCTTGAGAGTCCCTTGGACTGCAAAGAGATCAAACCACTCAATCCTAAAGGAAATCAACTCTGAATATTCATTGGAAGGACTCTGAATATTCATTGCTGACGCTGAGCTCAAATACTCCAATGCATATATCTTCTCTAAGTAGGCTGCTTTTCTGTTTTGTTGATGGTTTCCTTCACTGTGCAGAATTTATGTAGCTTGATAGAGTCCCATTTGTTTATTCTTGCTTTCATTTCCCTTGTCTTTGGAATCAGATCCACAAAAACACAGCTAAGACTGATGTCAGTAAGGCTACTGTTTATTTTATTTTCTAGAAATTTTATGGCTTCAGGCCTTACATCCAAATATTGAAGCCATTTTGAGTTAATTTTTGTGTATGGTTAAAGACAGTGGTTCTGTTTCATTCTTTTGCATGTGGCTATCTAGTTTTTCCAATGAAATTTATTGAAGAGACTATACTTTCTCCACTGTATGCTCAGTGCTCCTTTGATATAAATTAATTGTCCATATATGTGTGGGTTTATTTTTGGGCTGTCAATCCTGTTCCATTGATGAGTGTGTCTTTTTTTGGGCCAGTACCATATTGTTTTGATTACTATAGCTTTACAGTATGGCTTGAAATTAGGGAGCATGATACCTCCAGCTTTGTTTTTCTTTCTCAAGATTGTTTTGGCTGTTTGAGATCGTTTGACATTCCATACAAATTTTAGAATTATTTGCTCTAGTTCTGTGAAATACATCATTAGAATTTTGAAGAGATGCATTGAATCTGTAGATTTGGGTGTAGAAACATTTTAACAACATTGACTTTTCCCACACATGAACATGAAATATTTTTCCATTTATATGTGTCTTCAATTCATTTCATCAGTGTCTTTATAGTTTTCAGAGTACAAGTCTTTTACCTCCTTGGTCCAATTTATTCCTAGGTATTTTAAATGGCTTGATTTCTGTTTCTAATAATAATTAATGTCTAGAAATGCCATAGATTTGAGCATATTGATTTGGTATTCTGCAGCATTACTGAGCTCATTTATTAGTTATAGTAATGGAGTCTGTAGGGTTTCTTTAGGGTTTCAGTGGAGTCTTTCAGGTTTTTGTACACCATATCATGTCATCTGCAAATAGTTGTTTTACTTCTTCCTTTACAATTTGGATGACTTTTATTTCTTTTTCTTGCCTAAATGCTATGGCTAGGACATCCAAAACTATGTTGAAAGAAAGTGGTGAAAGTTAGTATTCTTATTTTGTTCCTGACATTAGAAGAAAAGCTTTCAGCTTTTCACTGTTGAGTATGATTTAGCTATGTGTTTGGCATATATGGACTTTATTATGTTGAAGTACAATCCATCTGCTCCCACTTTGTTGAGAGTTTTTATCATAACTGGATGTTGAATTTTCTCAGATGCTCTTTCTATACCTATTGAGATGATCATACAATTTTTATCCTTCATTTTATTAATATATTGTGTTGATTGATTTGAAGATGCTGAACCATCCTATACACCTGGAATAAATCTCACTTGACTGTAAGCTATGATCCTTTCAATATATCAATGGATTCAGTTTGCTAATATTTTGTAAAGGCTTCCAATTTTCTTTATTTTTATTATTTTTGTTGTATACTTGTCTGATATTGATATTAGAGTAATTCTGGCTATATAAAATATATTTGGAAAGTTTTCCTCCTCTTTGATTTTTTCAAAAAGTTTGAGGATAGCTATTAAATCTTCTTTGAATGTTTTGTAGAATTTGTCAGTGAAACTGTATGGTCCTGGGCTTGTGTTTGCAGAGGGATTTTTTAATTTTGTTTCAATCTCCTTGTAAGTAATCGGTCTATTCTGATTTTCTAGTTCCTCAATATTCAGTCTTGGAAGATTGTATGATACTAGGAATTTGTCCATTTCTTCTAAGTTGTTCAATATGGTGATGTATAGTTATCCTCAGTTGTTTCTTAAGATTTTTTGCATTTCTGTGATATCAGTTTGGTTTTTTTTGTGTACGTGTGTGTGTCATAGAGGAAACTGGAAACTGTGGGAGGGATAGAAGCAATCTTCCTTGGGGTAAGGATGGCATGCACAAGAAAGGGATGCTAGTGGGAACAAAGTCCTGTGACAGGGGAGAGGGCACTGTCAAGGGACTTCTCCCAGCTCACACTGGAGGTTGATAAGTGTGCTCTGGGGTGTGATATTGTGATTTATAATAAATGTATGTCTGGTCTGTGTTTGACATGAATCCGTCTTGGGTGTACATGAGTTCCCAATCCTGAACGCCC